>SNQJ01S0071327.1:9077-29620 GCA_010110895.2 Picea sitchensis | reverse complement strand
TTAATTAATTAATTAAATCACTTTAATTAATTAATTAACCATTTTTCCTCTAAAAAGTAGTTTATCCCTCCTTGTGGCTTCCCTAGCTATTGAAATTCACTTCTCATCATCCTATCATGTAGTGTTATTCCTCCCGATTCCAATGAGCTATTACAATAAGAGGTTCCTCCCATTATTATACCCAATATGACCTCCTTAGTGAATTTAATTAACATATAGCCCAAAATAACTCAAAATTACGGAAATCATAAGAATGCAACAGAACCATATCCAAGTTGTGCGGAATGGATCATGATGATGAAATAATATGAGCGATGCAAGATGGACCCCAAATAACCCCTCAATAGCCCTTGTACTTGCTATAACCTCCATCTGGCTACTCTGGTCATCATAACACGTTGGAATATAATGATGTCCCAAAGTGGGGACATTACACACTTTAGGCTTCTTAGGAGCCAATTCCAACCCGATTAATGTGGAAGAAGAATGAGGAGACAAAGGCCAAGGCACACAAAATCCTTAGCTAATCAAGCCAAGCCTTGCCACCTCATATTTAGTTATGTTGTTCGTCAATTTTATCTCAGATTTTATTCATATATCTCTCGTTTTTTTTCAATCCCACAAAACCTAGTCTTAGGTTATAACATATATATAGAGATTTTCTCACATATTATAATGAAGCTATATGAATGTTGCATGAAGTTTGGTTTCAATTTTGGCAAACCTCATACAACCATGAATGTAACACTTTTTGTATCATATAAATATAGTATATCCTTCATATCATATCAATGAAGTTATAATTTTCTAGTGTTTTTCATTTTTTGTTTGATATGCAAATTCAGGTGTGTAAATTTTGACCAATAATTTTAATGATTTTAATTAACGCATACCATAGTCTCTCTATTTTCTCCACGGACTTTGGACGCGGCAGAAAAGGTGATTGCAAGCTCCAGATATATGACATGGGCTCTACACGTTTTTTCCCTACATAATTGATGTAGAAACAAGGGCAATTGAAGCAAAGCTTCAAGTCCCTGCCTTAGATAAAGACTGTGTTTTGTGCCACATTAAAGCGAAGTTTGCCTCACAGAATGTAGCGGCACCACTTCGAGAGTGCTTAATTGGACTATTCAGGGATGTGTGTGTACTTCAGTTAGTCATGGAATGGATCTGATGGTGTTGTTGGTGTCATTCCAGGTATAGTTCACTTGTTGAATGATGCATGTATCCTTATAAATTAACCTAGGGGAGCTGCCAAATTATTATCCTTATATGCCAGAATATCTATATGCCATATTATTATCCTTATATATATATAGATATCCATTGGAATAGATGGTGCGGCAGTGCTCATCTTCGTAGATAAAGTTTTAAAAAAATAATAATAATAAGTGACTTGCAGAATGAATATGTTGAGAGTCGTAATGAGGTAAAAGCTTACTATCATTTTAAAGTTTGATTTGGTTAAAGTTGTGGTCTATTTGAAAATTTGATCGAGAAAAGTGACAAATTTCATCTAAATATCTCAATTACTAATTACTATTAAATCCATTGAATAAGAAATCATGCAGGGATATTTCTCTTTATGAAAAAGTGGTGCTTCCATTTTTGTTTTGGTGTTGTGCCCTCTGCCCAATAAAAAGTTTCTATCTCATCTCATACAAAGCATGAGAAATCATGTCTTATTCTCTTTGAACGTATACAACGACTTTGGCATGGGCGGACACGTGTCCATCTAACAGTGCCTAGTGCTTCCACGTTGTGGCAATCAAGGGTGACAGTCCTTGCATGGAAAGCATGCTTCGACGGCTATGGAGGTAACTGAGCGAACAAACTGAATCAACCAGAACCTCTTATAATATGAGTGAGCTTAATAAGTTTATTTCATGGGCCTCCATACTCCCACGAGAATGCTATTGCTGAGAGAGACTAGAGAGAATCGAACCAGCTTGAACGGAGATATTGGAAGTGGATTGAACCTCACACTGGAGCTTCGTTTTCATACCACAAGGACAAAATCCGACCAAGTTGTTTAACAGTCCCGACCCTCAATCACTCAAGTCTATCAGAGAATGAAGCAGTACCATTCTACAGTTATGGGGAAGGTAACAGGGTAGGGTGAAGGCAGTTCACGAGCCACGGGCTCTAGATATCGTGACCCTAAGACGAAGGAGGCTCTAGTTGGGAATGTTGTGGATCCATCATAACTGAATTCATCCATTCATTCATAAACATCTTTATCAGTCGCAGAGGGCTAGGGCATAGTATTCTGGGATGAAAGTAATGGAGAACTTGTAGGATGGGAAAGAGGCTTCCAGTACCACCGTCACCATGGGCATAGCCAAGACCACCTCTAGGTGTTTCTTTTTTGTGGAGGTGCAGCTACTGAAACTCGCCTTAGTCGATGAAAATGTGAATGTACCCCTCCTCCTACATTGCTTCTCACAACTATGGAAGAATTTGCAGACTGTTATTTCAGAAGCCCCATCATGCCCTAACAGTCGTTGTCGCTATAAAACACCAAGGGAGAAGAATGGTTCCATTGAGAGTCTCTGCTTCATCTCATCACATGGATGGAGATCAGTTATCAGCTGTCGCGTGGATGGAGATCAATTATCAGTTGTCGCCTCACCAGTCCAACAGCAGGAAGAAGAAGAGGTGCACGAGGAGGAGGAGGAAGGCGTAGAAGATGCACCCCCATTGAACGTGAAAGAGTCCAACATGGAAGTCGTGAAAGAGGCAATTTGAAGAATAAAAGAGGAATATCTAGATGTTGCAATTGAAAATTACGACTTGGCAGATGAGCTATCTGCAAAAATCTATTATGGGCAGGTAAACTTGTTATTTTCATCAACACTTCCTTTATGATTCTAATTGTGTGAATAATACCACATGCATAAAACAATTGTGAGAGATACAATGTTCTCACATGCATAACAACAATTGTGAGAGATAGATTGTCCTCACATGGTAACTATGATTGATTTTTTCAATAAATCTATGGTAATTATAGATTAATTGACTAACATGTTGGCTTGATTTTGTCAAACTTTACAGATTAATACCTTCACTGAGAATCCATTTGGCGGGAACCTAGCAGTTGTGTGTTATCTTCCATATGAAAAAGAGTCGACGTGGATGCAACTAGTTGCAAGACAGTTCAATCTTTAAGATATGGCTTTCTTAGTGAAGAGATGGGCTTCCTCGAAGAAGGTAATTTTAGAGGGGGGAAAAGCATTGTTGGAATTGGATGCCAATGGAAAGTCTCTCAAAGATGTCAAGAGAAACTTGGCTCCTACAGGACCGAAGAATGAATCCTCCGTAAAGATTTGATGGAGAGGTCGGTTCCATCCAGACATACCCCTGAGCTGAACCTTCATGGTGCTCCCAAATTGGGGACAGAACAACCAGTGGGAGAGTCGTCTCCTGAATATCAGAACAACCAGTGGGAAAGCCAGGCACTTTAGTAGCAGAACCAGTGGGAGTAGCAGAACTAGTGGGAGTATTAGAACGAGTGGGAGAGCCAGGAACTAGTAGAACTAGTGGAAGATTTAGGAACTTAGCATAACCAATGGGAAAAATAGGCAGAGCGACCACCAAGAAGAAGAGCAATAGACCATGATGAAACAAAGTCTGAACAACAGGTTATAGTGCTTGAAAGTTACATGCAAATGACCAAGTGGAAGTGGAGGGAATGTGACAGATAGACAACTCAACTGGAAGTGGAGGGCATGTGACAGATAGACAGTGGAGGGGGGCATGTGACAGATAGAAAGTGGAGGGCATGCTCATCATGACTATGTTTTAAAAAACATTAAGCATTTAATGTTTTGAATTAATGTTAAGGTGAAACTTAGCATTAATTTACAATGTTTCTTACATACTTATTTTACCCTCTCGTTACCTAAGTTTGAAGCCTATGAAGCTCGCTTGCCTCGATATGAGGCCAAATAAGGCCTCAAAATTAAAACATAGGGAAAAAACATAAAAACGATCTGGAAAAATTGCAGGGACTAAAAAACTTTGGGTAAAATCATTGATTTTTGTGCCATATTAATAGAACGATGAAAAATCGATTACTAAGAATCCACAGCATGAAGAGCGGGGACTAATAAGGCTATTTATATCCATCATAATTGATTTGATGAGTTGTGTATATTGTTAGGTTTCTAAGCGTTTTATGAAAAGGACATGATTAGAATTGAGAATGTAAATATGAAAGAATGATAAAAATTGATAAATAACCTTAAATAAAATGGAAATATTCTGTATCAAATTATAAAGTAGGGACAATGAATGTAGAAATAAGGCTATTGACACCCATCATAATTCTCATTATGTGATGTGTTGTGCATATTGTGAGGTCTCTAAGTTTTTAATGAAAATGCATGATTAGAATTGAGGATGCAACCATGAATGAATGATAAAAATTGACAAATGGCCTTTTGAACATATAAGTATACTATTTTCTGAATTTAAAGATATAATTAGATTGAAAAGAGCACATTATATGGGTAGAACATTAATATGAGAAAAGACTTCCTTATAAAAGATGGTTGTTATATTAATTTTTGCATTTTGATTTTTATTATAGGTACTTGGTTCCAACTTTATGTTATTATTTTGTTTGCATTTGTTAGATGTTTACTTATAGTTATAAGGGGACATCAATGGGAGATGGATGTTCTAAGCTTAGGTGCTATAGTTTTTTCAAGAATGTATTATGATTCTTAATTTAACATATAGTTTTTTTTTCATGGAGGGGAATTGGTAATCAAATATCCTAGTATCCACCAACTCATTACAGATAAAGGGTTCAACTCCTCCCACCACCATTATAACCCTCCCTAGCCTCAGTTAGAAATGGCATAAAAAAGTGGATTGATGCACCTAATGGGGGTTGAACCGAGGTCTCCAAATTGCAACCACTCATCCGAGATTCCCATGTTAGCAATTTAGCACAGAGGTTGGGAAGAAGGTGATGATGTGTATTTATACACTTAATTTAGTGAGGAGGTTAGCAAGGTCTATGTGTTCTAGGAATAGCCAAAAAGGTGTTACAATTGCAATTAAAGTATATATTGTCTTCATTGCAAAATCCTTATGCCCATGTATCTCTACCTATATCAACAAGTTAGCAAGGATTCCTTTGGCTAGGTGGAAAATATGAAATTGGTAAGAGAGTTACTCTTATGCTTAGGACTACTTTATCGTATCAATGTTTTTTTTCCAACTCTAGGGCGTGCAAACCTCATGGGATCTTTGTTAAAATATATGTAATGAAGTTTTAAGCTAAGTATACTTTGTTACATTCTCTCTTCAATTATGAAGAAATTAATTGTAATAATATTATAGCTAACTCATTTGAATTGGTATTGTATATGTGGTACATGATTTATGGTTCATATATTTTTTGAGTGTATTGAATAGTAATTATGTTATTATTAACTCTCAATTTATTATATAATCACTTGTTTCATAAGATTATTCTTATGAAATGAGTGTATGCAAGAGTAGTGGTATGCTCAAGAATTAGCATGCTATGCCTGCAATATTGAGAGCCAACTATAACCTTGGCCCTCGCCCTCTTGCACCCACCATGTTTGTCCCTCCTGAACATGGATTTGGGAGGTGTAAATCCCCCTCCTCCTATCGCATCCAAGGCCTTCTAGCGCCTAGTCACTTTGCTTGGTAAGCCCTCCCTAAAATTTTCTCCTTCTAGATTTGTAAAGAAGTCAACTTCAACCCTTAATGTTAAACTTTTGCCTAAAGAGCCACACCTCAAGGCTTTGGCTATAACTGAATTTGGTTTCATTGGTCATTTTACCGAGATCTAGCCCTCCCCTCGAGCAATGGATTAATGGATCTAGAATAATTGGATGGCAATTATAAAAGGTAAGGTTTTATATTTATTTTGTGGCAGAGGTTTCTACATAAACCATCAACAAACTTCAATCCTGAATTTGATGTTCCTTCAGTTGTCCCAGTGTGGGTTCATTTGCCTCATCTCCCCCTGCACTTTTGGAATGATGAATCCTTGGAAATACCCTTGGAAAGTACATTGACAAATCTGAACCAAGATCTAGAATGTATGCATGCACAAGAATGTGTGGAAGTAGATTTAGAAAAAAGGATATTTGAAGCAATAGCATTGTCTATGGATAATTGGTTGCAATTGTAGAAGTTAGATTATGAAAAACTTCCTTCCAAGTGTAAATCTTGTCATGAATATGAGAATTTTTCCAAAGATTGCAAAGCAGTAGTAAAGGAGAAAGAACATGCAAATAATGCATATCAATGGTAGGAAGTAAAGAATATTAATGTAAACAAGCAAGGAACTTCTTCTCAACAATGGCTCAGAGAGGAAATTTGATCCCTTCCTTGAACTAATATGTTATCTTGTATCCTCCATAATTGCTTCCCAATGCATTGACTTCTTTATCCTCTTAGTCGATCATGCCTACCCCTCCCCCTCCCTCCAATCCTTACCCCTCAAGATTTTGTTCAACTCATTTTGTATCCATTGAGTGAATCTCTAAAGTTTCCTAAGACTGAATCAAACCTTGAATATTTACATGTGGATAAGGAAATATCCTTAGAAAAATCCTCCTCTTAGACAAGAAATATGATCTCCCATAATAAGGCCGAGCAACATCAAGCGAAAGAGGATCTGAAAGAAGAAAGAATCCCAAATAAACCTAGGAGGAAAAATATCAAGGAAAAGAGGGAAGAAACCATAAACACAAAATAATATGGGAACCTAAGAATCAATATAATTGGCGATGGGAGTAACAGTTAGCAAAAGGGGAGCATCATGAGGTATTTGTACTCTTTGAGATAGAAACATATTTGAAGAAGTGCATAGTCAAGCCACCCAACACTAAATACTTACTAGCCTTGTCCACATAATCACAAGGAAATAGTTGCATATGTACAATATACATGCTTGTGTCCTTACCGAGAAAAGAAAGAGTGTTGGAATTCTCTAAGTGAGATGGGAGAATCAACCTTCATTCAGAACAACATCTTAGTTGAGGACTTTAATATGGTATTTCCCGTTGAAGAAAAAATGAGAGGCAATGATATCAAAGACCATTTTCAAGAGTAGGTGGAGGATTTGATCACAAATTAGGACTTAGTAGACATCAATCCAAAAAAAAGGAAATTGTAACATCCCTAGTTCTAATCCTCGCGAATTATAATGTAATTGTATAGATGTGAATTAGGATGGTGAGATGATGCATTGGGACAAAGAGCCTGTATTGATCTAATGTAGCATGGGGCCGAATTGCATGTTATGAACATTGATTAATTAATAAAAGGAATAATAAATGGCTGCGATATGAAAGAGATGAAGAACGATGGGGGGCTATGATTCCACAAGAGAGAGGGGTACAAGGGGGAATTATTCATGGGTATTAATCCAACCCACATTCCTGAAATTATTGTCTTTGTGTGTAACCTCTTATTCGTTGATTGAGTATATGGGAGACCATTCATTAAACTCATGTAAGAGGGTGGGTGTGAGTGGTCGGATCTCGTAGTTATTGGAGAGCATGAGCTGAAGTACAATCATCCTTGAGAAGAGTGTGAATCAAGAAAGCAAAGAAGAAGAGGAAATGTGTATGCATAATAGAGACAGTTTTTACATGGAGATTTTGGGGCAGCAAAGAAAGAGCATAGGGCTAGGAAGAGGACCAACCATGGTATACTTGAAGGCAACCATTGTTTGGATGTGTTCTTATGATGAGAAACATGAATGTGTGCTTGTAAATTGGGTTATGAGTCTGTGGTGTGATTCTCTGTGGAGAAAATGACTCTAAGCCTTGTTAAAATTGCTATGAGAAAATATGAAACAACTGAGAGTTCCTAGAGTTCCCAGTAGAGTGATTCCTAGCCAACCAAATGCACTAGTGGCCCTGATAAACGAATGGTACAACTCGATGTAATGTAAGCAGTGAAGGGGGTACATTCCTTTGGTAGTGAAGGTTGTGGGGAAAGTGATTCATGGCCAACCGAATGCACTAGTGGCCCTGATAAACAAATGGTACAACTCGAGGGAATGTGAGCAATGAAGGGGTTACATTCCTTGGGTAGTGCAGGTTGTGGAGAAAAGAGAGAGTTGGAGGTTTGGAACTACTGTGAGACTAGAACATGGGTTTGGGGTTGCTCTGTGTGAAGAGTGGATAGCTAGCGATTCATATCTCCTTGTGGACTCATAGCCTCAGCTCGGGGGTGGCTTGTTGATGAGAGAAAATGATCAGCAATGCCTATGGTTGGGAGGTTCATCCTTCGTTTGCAGCCAATTGGTTAATCATTAACATATAAGTATTTTTGTTCTGTTCCTATGTTAATTTCACTATGTAAATGGTTTATATGAATGTTTCTTGTTTATTGTTTGCTTGAACATTTATATTCATGTTTAATATATGATGCTAGATGCATTTAGAACTGTGGTATCATTCAATTGGTCAATATTGTGTGTGATTTGCGGATGGTAAGCTACAAAAATTTAATTAGCACTAAATCTTAATAATTTAATGAGTTTTTTCACGTAATGTTGCTCAACTGAGTGTTGGGTACATTACATTATGGTATCAGAGTTGTTAAAGAGAAATATTTTGCGTGTCGTGACCATCTTTGGTGGTTGGGTATGTTACAAAGTGGTATCAGAGCCCAATTTTCAACACTGAGCCTCGATGGGCCAATTAACAAAGTGTAGAAGTGAAATTTCAGAGTTGGAAAATGAACATTCTGATAGAGGGAGATTTCATTTGCAAATCGTTTGACAAATGTTTACGGTGTTCCATGGTGAAATTGGATGAAATTGAGCAAAAGCCCCAAGTTCCTGCAGCTAAATAATGGAAATTACGAAGTGAAAGAGTTGAAATTGAAAAGCAACAAACAAATGTTTATGTATATGGCTTGATTTGATTGTATTGTGCTTTGTCATAGAGCTCTATTGACGACCCAAGAAAGAATTTCAATTTTGGGAAAATTTGAGCATTTTGGAATTTTTGAAAATAAGCGAAATTGGAAAAAAAAATCGGTATTTTTTTGTACGCTAATGTTGGCATGGCACAGAGTCCATGTGTCAGCTGACATGGTATAAGAAAGACATGTGTTTTCACGATGGTAGGTACATGTTGGAAAATATTACAGTTGGCAAGGGATGTGGAGCCATGTGGTAGACCAATTGTCAGTCCCACGAGACTGCAGTAAGATATTGGAAGTTTGTTTATGAGTATGTGAGTCTGCGAGTCCGCGAGCCTGAAGAAGTGGAAAAATGACTAAGTGTTGAGAATTTTCAGACAAACTTATGAAAGAAAGGTTACAAGATTGTGATTTTGTGAGTCCGCAAGTTCGTGAGTCCAAAGAAGTGGGAAAATGACTAAGTGTTGAGACCTTTCAGATGGACTTATGAAAGAAAAGTTACAAGATTGTGAGTCTGTCAGCCCGCAAGTCCAAAGAAGTGGAGAAATGACTAAGTGTTGAAATTTTTAGATGGACTTATGAAATAAAAGTTATAGGGTTGTGACTCTGTGAGTCTGTGAGTTCGAAGAAGTGGAGAAATGTAACATACCCACTACCTAAAATCAAACTTTTTCGTTGATTTCTCAAAAATGAGAATCCCTGAAGCTCGCAGCAGCGAAATGCCAAACCCGATCCATAGGTCCTTAATTCCCTGTCATGGCCTCTTCTTCACGCATCTGTGACATTTCCTCGATTCAGTTTCGGGTTTCAGGGTTTCGTCTTTCCCGATGTCCAGAGTTCCTGTCCTCTTGAATCCTCGAACTCCGACTTGCCGATGCGCTCCTTTCAGCCTTAGCTCCTCCTAGCTAAACTCTGGTCCATGTGACCGCTAATCCTGACTATGCTCTGGTCCATGTGACCGCTAATCCATAAGACCACAGTCTTTCCTTCCTTTGGGGTTTGGGCTTCAAAATCCCAATGTGTTCCAACTCTCGTTAGCCCTCCAAGCTAAGATCCTCGCCCACATGACCATCATATTCTCACAAGACTTTGTTCTCCCCATCGTGGTTTTGAATATCGCAATGTCGAAATGCATAAACATTTGTCCTCAGAATCCCCGATATACCGATATGACGCCAGCCTTTCCTAGTCCCTCAAGGGACCTTTTGGTCCACATTAAATTTCCCTCTATATGACCAAGAAATATACCTTTCACCTACCTGGGTTTCTGGTTTCAAATACTCTAAATGACATTTTTCCACTTTGATTTATCCTTCGAATCTCGATTCCTCCTCATTATACCGACAACCGCCCGCGAATGGTTCTTCCTCCTTATCGGTTTCGCATCATGATTCGGATTGCATAAACACCAGTCTACGGGATTCCCAATATCCCAATGACCCAAACACCAATAGACGACTTCCCTTTCAGGACCTTTCCCGATGGCTCGACATTGTTGTCGCGGTCCTCCTCCTCGATGGACGCACTTAACTCTCAGATTTCGCGGACTTCGATGTCTGGACGCCATTCCTAGGACTTGCTAGAAGTTTAACTCCAACTCTTCGATTCTAACACGCTAGCCCCAAGTGAGTGGATCGATCTATCGCCTCACGCATTTCGATCTTTGATACCCCGATGACATAAATTATCGGTCAACTCAAAACCCCGGTGTTTCATACCGGCGCTCTCGATTTCCGCCACGGTTCGCATTGATGGACGGTCCAGATCATTTCATTGTTTTGGGACTTGAAATGCCCCGACGTTATCGACCTCAAGAACTCCGATATACCGAAAATATCTCGATGTGTCAACCGGACTTTTACCCACCGCTTCACGGCTAAGCCAAATCCTCATACATCTCTCAATGCATCCAACGTCGCCGGTTTTTCTAGCTAATGATCTACTGGTCGTGATTCCGTCTCCAGCACCTCAAGACCTTCTTCCACTACCGTGAATGAGAGATCAACGGTCCAAATTTTCTCATCGACCTTGGGGGGCCTCTACAAAACTGATTTCATCGCTATCAATGGCGATAGAGAGGAAAAGGGGCATGGTATAACGGCTCCTTGTTACTGGCTAACGACGCCATACCGACTATGGTCCTCCGGACAAGATCTCATCCGCTTATTCATACTTATCCCTACGTCAAGTACTTTAATTTAAGAGGGTTATTCCTCCTCATACAGGGTTAATAAGACTTACAAAGATTCAACCTTTTTCCAGGTTCTTGTAAACCTTTCCAAGGAATGAATCTTTGCGAAGAGGTCTATTCCGGGGATTTCCTGGAGACATTGTGCGGTAAACAAATTCTCGAGGATGGACTAGAAGTCCGACTTGGTTCAACTCATGCATAATTAAATTCATTTATCAACATAAGCCATGTGGGGTCTTTCTTCATATAAGCATATATCTAACATTTTTTATCAAAACACTGCACAAACATTCATATACCGTAATTGTTCACAATTTCTCATTTTATGAGCATATATGTCAAGATATGAATTTCAAGATGGCCATGAAACACTTATCGTAAAATGTAACATCGGGCGGGTGTGATCAGTAGGGTGCTCAAGTTTCCACCCAACCGAGGGCTGTTCAACACTTCAACGATTTTTACCACTCAGCCACCCCTCGAGATGAGACTACGATGTTACAGAGATCGTGATTCTCCTGGTTCGCTAACGACCGTAGGAGCAGGTTCCAATCCTTCTCTTCATATCACTCACTTCAGAATGCCAGAAGTTCCCTCATGCCTACCCCTTGAATCGCTTGCCTTATCATCTTCTATAGGTTGTGTGTGGCACGACATCTCATAATCGTGCCGAGGCTCTCACGGATGGGTGGTTCACCCTCCCCATCCCTCATTAATTACCAAGGAGACATATACCTACCAGCCTACGAGACATTAAATCTGGGGCCAGCGAGCCGCTTTTGGTTCTCCTGATTCAAATACCTGTGATAATTCTGGTAAAGAATACCTTTTTAGTGCCTTCCACCTTCATCGTGGGTCTCTCTCTTTTCTCTCGTGACATCCCTCTCATCTCCTTCCTAGAATAAATTCAAAATGTTATTCACATTCATTGACCTCTTCCTCAAGGTCCATATTTACATCACATATTCACATTTTATGAGTTTGCCATAGTTCTGGCCAATCCAGTTATATTTACAAACCGGGGAGTCGTGGTGTTACTTTTCCCTCCCCCTTAAAAGGAAACATCATCCTCAATATTTTACCAACATATACACATAATTATACAACCCATAATAAAAAAAATAAAAAAAAAAATGGATATGCATGTCTCATGGAATCCTCCATTTCACACGTAGCCTCATTCATTAAAATGTTTCCACCGCACCTCGACTGCGGCAATGGTTCTCGTTCGGAGGCTTCTTTCGGCCCGCCAGTATTATGCATTGGGTTCTCGTAGAAATTATACTCCTGCCCACCGATCATGCATCAGTCAATTATATGATTAGCATCATGTACATATTTCTTCACAATGAACATGGAAAACATTATGTGTGCTTTTATCAGGGAGGAAGTGCTAGCCGAGCAGGGTCATGTGTCCAACTCTATCTAGAACCCTTCAAAGGGTCCACAATACCCGGGTGCCAACTTCGCACAAGCTCCCATTTTCATGGAACTCCTTCTCGGCTTAATTCTAAGATATACATGGTCTCCCATTTTGAACTCTTTAGTAGTTCGCTTCTGACAAAGATAACTTTTCTATCGGTTCCTGAAAATGCATCTTCGATGAGCCGATTCAATTCACTTGTTGTTCCATTTCTTCAACATATCGTCCAATAGAAATCCTATTTATTGTGGATTACTCTGACTGACTGGAGTATTACATGGTCACTATAGAGGACCCTATAACCCATCTTTAAGGATGCTTGGTAGCCAAGTAGTGTTGTAGGATGCATTCTACCATTGGTAGGTAGTATTCCCATTTCTCGGGTTGATGCATTACATGCATCCACATATCTTCTAATATTTGATTTACTCTTTCTGTTTTTCCATCATTTTGGGGGTGATAGGTTATGCTAAACAACAATTTAGTCTCTAAACCCGCCCATCGCTGATTTCATAAATTGAAGTAATTTGTCTCTGAGATATACATTCCCCGCATACACCGCGGTACTAATACCTCTTTTCATAGAATATATGGGCTATATCTATCACTTTTTGCAAGCTGATTTGATGGGGATGAAATGAGAAGACTTGCTCTTTTTATCCACCACTACCATAATGGTGTGTCATTTTGTTTGGTTGAAGTTGGCAACTAAAGGATAAAGTCCATGGAGATGGGTTCTACTTCCATTCCGGGATGGGCAAAGGGTGTAGTAATCCGGCTGCGTGTCAATGTTCTGCTTTAACCCTTTGGCATTCTATGCATTCTCATCAAATATTTGGTTATTATGTCCTCTCTTTCAATCTCGCCAATAAAATTGTTTCCTAAGTGCTGGATCATTTTCTCAAATTCTTTAAGAGTAGCAAGGTCTTTATGTGTTCATCCATGATGAACCTCTTACTAATTCATCACGCATTTGGAATGTACATTCTATCTCTGGAGGTGAGAAGACCTCCTTCGGTCACCTAATAGCCTTCATTTTTTACTCCAAATGGTTCTTGTCGTAGGCTGTGGTCACATTTCTCAAAGAAGGATCTATTTCTGTGACTTTTTGGCATTGGGTTCCTTGACATCCTGGCTCCTCGCGTAATCACCACCTGCCGTGAATTTCTCTCATGTTTCTCGGCTAAGGGCATCGGCTAATTCTATATTTTCCTTCCCTTTAATGTGCCCCGGTTTCAAAATCAAATTGGCTAAGGAGGGCCATACATCTTAGCTTGCTTAGCATTGAGCTTTGGTTGGTCAAACAAATACCATAATCCATAACTGTCATAAGCACAAATTTTCTTCCCAAGAGGTAATGCCTGAACATTTTAAGGCATGCACTATGGTGACCAGCTCTAGATCATGAGTCACATAGTTGACCTCATGTTCATTCAATTTTGGGATTCAGCAGATCACCCTTCCTTCCCGCATAAGGACTCCACCGAGCCCATCCTTGCATGAATCTGTGCAATGTAAGGAATTCATCTTTTAATGATATTCAACACTGGTGTATGGGTCAGTAGATGTTTCGGTTTGGAATCTTTTCTTCACATTGTTGTGTCCACAGAATTATGGTCCCCTCTTCTAGAGGGTTGTGATTGGACAACCAATCTTGAGAAATCTTTTATAAATCTCCTATAGTATCATGCCAATCCCATAGCTGATCTCTTCATTACGCCCCAGACATCCTTTGGGTTAGGCTATTCCATGATAGACCTCATCTTGTCGTGATTCATCGCTACCCTTCCTGATAGAGTTATGTCCCAGTAGTAAATGGTTTTAAAGAAGTCACATTCATCAATTTGCATGTAGTTGATGTTTCCTCTTAGTTTCTTTTGCAAAGACAAGTCTAAGATGTTTCAGCGTTCTTCATGTTCTTATCTATTCTTAGAGTAGATTAAATGTCATCAATAAAACTAGTACAAATTTATCTAGAAATTTGGCCTCCATAATATTGTTCATTAAGCACATGAAAGTGGCAGGGTATTGCCAATCCGAATGGCACTACTACGCACTCATAGTGCGACCATACCATGTCCGAAAGGTTTTATGGATGTCTTCACCCTTTAATTCGACTTGATGGTATCCCGAATTCAAATCAATCTTTTGAGAAAATAGACGCCTTAACCGGTCAATAGATCATCGGGATCCTCGGCAGGCACTTGTTCTTATGGTTACTTATTAAGTTTCTATAATCTATACATAGTCTATGGGTACCATCCTTCTTTTCGCCAAACAGATCAAGGCTCCCCATCGACATCACTGGGTCGAATATAACCCTTTATCCATCATTTCTTTCAATTCAAATTTGAGTTCAATCCATCTCAGTGCCGCATCCCGTAGGGTGTCCCGACATCGGCACCGGGCTTGTGTGAGTTCTATCGAAGTTAATGTCCTTCTGAGGTAGACCCTGCGACTCTTCCGTAAAACACATCTCCGGCTTCTCTCGTGATAGGTGCATCGGTTGGGCTTTGAATTTCTTCATGGTTTTATCACCGTATTGCATATAGACATCCCTTCTCGCAATACTTTCTACTTGCGGTGGTCACATTTGTCTCACCGTAGATCGGGTTTTTGATCCCTTTGAGGGTTTCTCTTTTTCCTTTTCCTTTCACACATTCTAAGGTTTTATGGTAATAAAATTCACTTAGTTTTATAGCGTTCTACCCATACCAATCACCGTGTCGTATGATCCTAGTGGTAATATGTTAAGGGTTGCCTTGGTGGGGAATTCACCCAACATTAATTGGCGCGTACGGGTATGACTCCTACTACCTTTCTTTGGTTCCAATGGCTAACTCGCATTCAAATCTATCCATAGTTTAGTTTTTTTTCGTGGCTGTAGTTTACACTTATCAAATGTCAGCTATATAACTCAAATTTGAACATGGGTCAATCAAAACAGATACCACAGATGGTTGTAAATCATACCTTCTATTTCGACCACTGAGGCTTGGTGGTCATCTTGGTTATTATCCGTTGTTGTATAAATCAGTATAACACTCCTTGCCACATCATTTACTGTTGTAGCTTCCTACATATATAATTTTTCCTCAATCGCTTTTGTCTGCAGGGATACTGTGAGAGATGCTTCTTTTCCTGAACCCCATTTTAGAGGTTCTTCTTTCAGTTATTAGTCTTTACCGTATAGGCCATCCAAGTTTTATTTCATCCACCGAGGGAAAGTTCGCTGGAGTACAACGTTAAAGTTCATTCGGTTCTTTTTGTAGTTTTTAACCTCGGTGGATTTGCTCCTCTTTTCAAATCTCAAACCACTCTTTCTATTTCCGCCTACCCCAGACTCATTTTCCCATGTCCATATCTTTCATGACAATATGTTGCCTTTCTCGGATAGTTAAGGTTCTTCTACATGGCTCACGACCATCTGTTCCGTGACTTTGGGTAGCCTTAATCGAGAACATTTCAGCCTTCGGGCCTCTCTCGCTTGATGTAGGTACATATCTCGTAAGTCGAGGGAATTTGTTGGACATATTCCTCCATAGTGTTGTCCCATTTTGAGTTCATAAACTCTTTAGCCTTCTCGCCGAAATACCTTTCCTATAAATACTTCTTCCCATACCTCTTTCTCAAACTGTTTGAAGACAGTTCTCAAGGACCCTTTCATATTCTTAAGGTATTCTGCAATTCAGATGGAAGCCTTTCCATTCAGATTGAAAGTGGCCACTCTGCCCCTTCAAATTATCCTCGAAAAATCATGGAGTCCGGAATACAAATTCAAGTCAAGCTCGACTTCCTCCCTTCTTTATCTCACCATAAAAGGAGGGAGGTGCCGTTTGGCCTCTTTGGGAATTCCTCAAATTTAATTCTTGTAAGCGTATTTTGCTTTTCTTTCTCGAGAATAGGAACCTGTCTTGTTGGCCGGAAGAGCCTTCTCCAATCGCCAGCCTTTCCTTCTTAGTGGAATCGGTTTTAGCACTCGTCCTTTACCTTGGTGGACCTTTCTTTGACGTGGCTTCTCTCAAGTATGGGCTACCACACACCATGATTCTCGCATCCTCGTTCATGCCTATTTGTTGTTGTAGCTCTTGATAAGCTCTCGGCAAGAAACTGCATTAATTTCCCTCGGGTTTGCTTCTTCTTGTTTTTACTATCCTTTCATTGTTCGGCCTTGCAAAATTTTGCAGAATCAACTATTATATTCCCAGCCTCCTTCTGGCTTAGGTCTCCGAGGGGGTTCCTATTGCTCTTTCAATAAACTTTTCGCTTCTATTGTAGCCTTCCCCATCTCTTGCGAGTCACCATTCTCTGCCCAGAATTCCACCTACCGATCATCCGGCCAGGAGGAAAAAGGCAAACACCGGATATTAAATTGCGTTAAATAGACTTTTATAATTTGCCCATAAATTCATAATTCTTTCTCATGCATACATGTACGCAGTTCTCATTTCCAAGTTTTTAACCCTAGACAAGAGAGTTAAGTCAAGGGATTAATCCTCATAGTGCTTTGAACGGAGCTTATGCGCATCTCATTCATGAGCCCAATCAGGGCGAGCGTTGTAACCATGTTGATACCACTTTGGAACATACCCACTACCTAAAATCAAACCTTTTCGTTTAAAATGAGAATCCCCTCGGTTTCAACAAATAAATGCCAAACCCGACCCATAGGTTCCTTAATTCCTCGGTCACGCCTCTTCTTCGCCTGCCTCCGACATTTCCCATTCAGTTTCTCAAGCTCTGGTTTCGCTCTTCATGTCCAGAGTTCGCCCTCTTTTGAATCCTCTACAAACTAATTTCCTGCCGATGACTCCTTTCGCCTTAGCGCTAAACTTCCGTCCATGTGGACCGTTAATTCATAAGACGCCACTTTGTATCCTTCCTTTCTCGTTTTGGGTTTAAAATCCGTGATGTGCTCCACCTCTGCTAGCCCTCTTGTGTTGTGACTCCTCGCCCACATGACCACTATCTCACAAAACCGTAGCCTTGTTCCTTATCAGTTTCGAACATTGCAATGTCGCAATGAATAAACATTTTGTCCTCTAATCCCCAATATCCCGATACGACGTCAGCTTCCGCTAGCCCCCCTGGACTAAACCTTTTGGTCCACACGACCTCATATGAGACCGGGCAATATACCACCTATCGGGGTTTCTGTTTCAACATCGAAATGTGTTTTCCATGGGATTGCGCACTTTGAACTACCTTCACATAGTCGGATACCGGCCTCGCGCAATGGCACTTTTCCTTACCTGTTTCGACTTCAGCGATTCAATTGCATAACACTTTGTCACCGGGATTCCCGATAAACCTCGGCGACCCAAATGTCATAAAGACTTCCTGGCCGATCTTCCCCTATGGTTTCGGCAAGGCCCTCCTCTGATGGATCTGGCCCCGGGTTAACTCGATTTCACATTTCGATGTTCGACTGTCTTCAGGGACTCCGGAAATGTTGAACTCGAATTCTTCAGATCTTCCTGGACACATCAGTCTCCAAGTGAGGGATTCGCTCGGGATCGCTCCTCGTGATTTCGGAGCTTTTGATACCCCAATGACATAAATTCTCAGTCAACTCAAAACCCTAGTCGATATACCGAGGGCTCTCGACATAATGGTTCCGGCATTAAATCTGAAATATTTCAATTGCTTAGACTGAAATGCCCTCGACATTCTCGCCAATTCTCCTAACTCCGATATCCCTTGTGCACCTGGACATCCCTATGTGTCAAATTTTCCTTATCAGAGATTTTACCTCATCATGCTCACTTAAGGTTTAACCCTCATACATCTCTCAACAGATCCAACGAATGTCGGTTTTTTCTAGCTGTCATTCAACCAGGTTCAAATCAACTTCCACCTCGTTTCTTCCAATTACTTCGGATGTAGAGATCAACGGTCCAAATGTTCTAATGGACCTTTGCCCATCATCCCGGACATTTCACTACCAATGGAAGATAGAGAGAGAAAAAGGCAAGCAGCATAACACCTCATACTTCGGCCAACTCGACGGCTAGAATGACCATGGTCCTCCCGGCCGTGATCCTTGGTCCGGTCGATTCACATTTACTTATCCTTACGTTGCTACTTCGGGATTTTAATAGTGTCATTCCTCCTCGTACAGTGTTGTTAAGACTTGCACTTCAAGTCCCTTTTTCCGTGTTCTTGGTAAACCTTTCCAAGGAGGGGAAATCGCTGGTAGGTGTTCCGGCTTTCCGAGACGTGTATTGCCAGGGAAACAAACTCCCGGAGGATGATCTAGAAGCCCGACTTGGTTCAACTTCATGCACATACCTTAAATTCATTTATCAACATAGCCATGCGTGTGGCTCTTTTCTGTTATAAGCATATATATCTAACATTTCTTATCAAAACACGGCATCGCATATTCTTATACCGTGAATCGCTCACAATTTCACGCTTTTATGAGCATATATGTCAAAGATAAGGAATTTCAAGATGTAATATGAAAACACTTATCAGAAATAACACATCAAAAGTGGGTGCTTAATTATTGAGAGGGTGCTCGTCAATCCCAGGCTCGCTGACTCCCAACGGATTTAATACTTCACTTAGCCACCCTCGAGTCAGACTATCATGTGAGATCGCTAGCCTCTCACCGCCAAGACTGTGGAGCTAAAGGTTACAACCTCCTTTCGCTATCACTCAATTTCTAATGCACGCCGAGTTCCCTCGGCCCCGCCCTCGATCCCTTCTTCTTCCCACGTACTTATCCTTCTTTGTAAGGTTGCGCAGTGGCGCCGATACCCTACGTTCAGCCCCACTACCACGGATAGGCGTTCACCTCCCATCCTTGCTTTATTAATCCATCAACCTCAAGCAACAAGGCACTCCAAATTTAGGGCTGGGCCGAGCCGCTATTCTCCCGCCGTTGGAGTCCAAATACGCAGACACTTTCTGGTAGTTAACGCCACCAGTGCCTTCCACCATTCTCCGTGGTCTCTTTCTACACATCCCCTCTCAAGCAAATTCCTAATAAATTCATAATGTTATCCACATTCATTGACCTCTTCTTCCTCAAGGTCCATTTACATCACATATTCACATTTATGAGTTTGCCATAGTTCTTGGCCAATCCAGTTATATTTACAAGCTGGGGGAAATAGGGTGTTACAAGAAATGACTAAGTGTTGGGACTTTTCGGACGGACTTATGAAAGGAAGGTTACAAGTTTATGAGTTCATGAGTCCGTGAAGGAAAAAGAAGCTAAGTGTTGGTGGTGGGTTCCTGGAAGGTATGAAGAAGAAATATGACTTAGATCCATGATGAACCCATTAAGATGGATCAACAAAGGAGAGCGAAAGCACAACGTGAAGTTGTAAGAGAGTTAATTATCAAGTGGTTGTGCGTTTTTTAACAAGACCATCGGATCTGAAGGTGTATCAATCCCCACCATGGAATTTGGAGTGAGAGAAGAATTCAGGACTTCGGGTCTCCTGAGATGTTGTAGGCTTGTACAAGAACTTCAGAGGGCTATAACTTTCAAACCAAAGCTCGATTTCGGGAAATGTTACAGTCGTTGGGAAGAAGTTTCGGGGAGGACTACATCAAGCAAATCAAAAATCGAATTGGTGCAATATTTTCTTCATAAATTGATGAAGAAATAATATGTATTATAATTAATAAAATATTTTATAATATGCATGTTCTAACAGTGATTATTACATGCAGTTTTCTTGCAGAATTAGAGGTACATAAATAAATTTTAGTTCTTATATGAGGACTAGAGTTATGGAAGATGCTCAAGGATCTTACATCCATGAGGAAGAGATCATAGGTTTGCATGGAGACATGGGGAGTTTTGAGACAGAGTCAAATGGAAGAAGAGATGGGCAAGATCCTATCATTGTGAGAAGTCTTCATAGGGAAGTGTAGAGCTACAAGGATAATAATGAAAATATTATGAAGGATTAGGAAGAGATACTTCAGAGCTTAAATATGTTGCATAAGCCTACAAGAACACTTGAAGAGAAA
>SNQJ01S0071326.1:33340-43576 GCA_010110895.2 Picea sitchensis | reverse complement strand
TTATTAGTACATGCACGAGACTTGTATGTACTAGCTACACATGCATTTCTTGTACATGTACACTAGTATGTATGAGTTTTCTTGGCTTACTTACTAATAGTGTCGGTTAATTGTTATGAATGTGTGAACCATGTTTCTTTTCCCTTATATCATAAATACCTTAACTTCGGGACGAAGTTTCCTGAAGGGTGGGTGTATGTAAAAACCCTAGCTAAATAGTNCTATTCTTGATAAACCCTATGCAACTATTTAGCTAGGGTTTATCAAGAATAGTTAATTATTTAATTAACTGTCCTAATATATTTTAGTTAAACAATGATTATTTATTAATAATATTAATTAATTAATTATTATTAATTAATTGTTTATATCTGTTGATTAATTAATTAACTTATTAAAGGTTAGGGTAATGAATTAAGAGCTTACTAAATTTTAAATTATTTTTTATAAGACTTTACGTATGCAAGGGGGGAATGAAGCATGGGAATGGGATAAGGTAATAAAGGAATCAGATAAGGTAATAAAGGAATGGGATAAGGTAATAAAGGGGAGGATAAGGTAATCAATGGAGGATAGGGAGTCGGTGAATGGGGGGAGATATGACTAGGAAGAGTCCTACGGGAGAGAGGATTATGAAAATTTGGGGGAGGATCATTATTGGGGCAAGGTCTGTATTTCTGTGGGATATTTTTCTATTTTGAGGAGTTTGGTTCTGGAGTTTTGGTGAACCATTGCAGGGGGAACCAGGTTGCTGGGGGTTTTGGGGTCAAGGGCTAGGATTCCTTATGGTATCCTGGAGCTAGGGAGCTAGACAGGCTTCTCCTAGCTAGCAGGGAGGAAAACTCAGTTTTGGGCACAGTTTCATCTTGGACACAGTTTCATCTTGGGCTTGGACAAACAGAGTTGGGAAACAAATCACTTGATAGGTATTTTTATTCGTTATTATGGCATTTTCATGATCACATGATGTTCAATATGTTATTTATGCTGTGTATATTATTCAATATATCATTTATATCATGCTGCCCATTTTGAATTTTACTTAGTCATAAACTGTAAACTGTTATTTTGCTGATGATATTTTGTGAACAAATTATAATAGAAATGTTATATTTAATTATTTAACAAATTCTAGGATCTGTTAGATAGAACCTTACAATTGTTGTGCGTAGACTGACCACGATAAAAGAGTATGGGGGACTAAACTCCACTAGTTAGGTAAAGGGGGGGCTAAACGTTAAGGGAAAAGGGCTAATCTAGGGAGTTTAAGACAAAAAGGAATATTATATTAATATTTCTTAAAGTATAAAGTATGGATAATTATTTTATCCTAAGTTCCAAAGTTGGGGACAAGTGGGACAAAGTAGCTCCCACCATGACAAGTGTCAATTTGGGGACATGCATACATATTGTTTGGACTTAGTTCATTTTCCTATCATTCCTTCCATGAGAAGTCATTTGTTCATCCATACCATGATATTTCACTCACATAGTCAACTATCCTCCATACTTTCTTGTCATTGTATCTAAACCTATATCCATAGTCATATTTTTGTGTGTAGCTGGGTAGCTTGGGAGATGGAATGAAGAAGCAAGTTGTCAGGCTCATGGAATATTGAAGAGGTGGATTGTCAGGCCCGTGAGCAATTTCTCTCTGCATGAGAGAATTTTTGGGAATTGATTTCCTTAAGGTGCTAAACTATAGCTACAAGGCTCTAAGACTTCTTGTTCGGCCTGTTGCTAAAGCCTGAAAAGGAAGTGGGGAAGCCGAAGGAATATTGAGAAGAGAAGGGGCACACTTCCTGGGGTGGGACATGCATGTGGGGAATGAGGGAATGTAGGTTGTTAGTTTGATGGAACCTGTGATAAAGTCTTTCCTGTTATCTATGATCCATTAGCCTGGTTAGGAATCCCTTTACCTAGGTGGAGTTTAGTCCCAGATCGGGAGTGACCCATTGCTGAGAATGATGAGTAGTGTGGTCCAAGGTTGGGAGGTTCGTGGAAGGTTTTCACACAGTTGGTGATATTATTACCAAGATAAGTGTCAATTGTGTGATAAATTACATGTTGCATAATTATTTACATGTTTATTTTATGGATTTATCATGTGTATGGTTTATAACTATGTTTATATTTATGGGTATTTCCTGCATATGCTGCATGTATATGTTTATCATCATTTATATATGAATTTATGTATTTACAGTATGTATTTGTCTGTCTACGTTATATATATAAATTTACGCAAGAGTTCTGTGTGTATATGTTTTAATTGCATGTAGTTCAAAAAATTTATGTGGCATAACTCAGTTGGATGTTGGGTATGTTACAGTATGTTGAGCAGAGAATGAGAGAGTTTTATAGAGTAGCATGGCTCGGCATGGGTGGCCAGGGATGTTACACCAATGATCTATGTAGCCTTGGAAAATAGACAACCAGAATATCAATCCCACATGATTGAAGTGGAAGGTAATATTTATAATCAACCCATAGATATTTTAATTGATTCTAGATATAGTCATAGCTATATATATCCAAATGTAATTGAAATATTTAAATTGAATAAAAGTATGCATGAAAAGTCTTGGTTATTTAAGCTAGCTACTGGAACCAAGAGAAAAATAATTGAGCTTGTTAAAGAATTCCCTATAAATATGAATGGAACTAACACTAAGGAAATATTGAACATCATATCTCTTGGGTATTATGACTTCTTGATTGGTATGGATTAGATAGAAAATCATTGTGTTGTTTTATATTGTTATAACAAGGTTTTCACATGTCTGGATAAAGAAGGGAATTCAAGGATAGTGCAAGGCATTCCAAGGCCTATATCTATCCAAGGGATTCTGACATTACAGTTGAAAAGAAGTATTAGAAAAGGGTGCTAGATATATGGAACCCAAATGGAAGATCCAATGAAGGATAAGGATCTGAGTCTAGAATATTATCCAATATTGAAAGATTATAAATATGTGTTTGAGGAGTTACCAATATTGTCACCAAATAGGGACATAGATTTCTCAATTGACTTAATTCCTAGAGCTTCCCCAGTATCTAAGAATCCATACAGAATGAGAACGCAAGAGATAAAAGAGTTGCAAATGCAACTAGAAGATTTGTTAAAGAAAGGGTACATACTCCCAAGTGTTTCTCCTTGGGGTTCCCCAGTTCTTTTTTTCAAGAATAAAGATGGAACGTTGAGGTTATGTGTTGAATTCAGACAGCTGAACAAAGTTACAATCAAGAATAAATACCCTTTTCTAAGGATTGATGATCTTTTGATCAGTTTAAAGGAGAAAATATATTCTCCAAGATTGACTTGAGTTCAGGCTATCATCAAGTGAGAATCAAATAACAAGACACTAGAAAAATGACCTTTAGTATAAGGTATGGACACTATGAATTTGTGGTGGTGGCTTTTGTCTTAACAAATACACCAACTACATTTATGTGTCTGATGAATGGGGTGTTCATATATTTCCTGGATAAGTTGGTAATTGTGTTCTTGGATGATATTATTTTATATTCAAAGACAAAACAATAGCATGAGCGACATTTGAGGATGGTGCTACAAGTGTTGAGAGAGCACCAATTGTATGCCAAATTGAGTCAGTGCACTTTTTATCAAAAGAAAATCCATTATTTGGGTCACATTGTTTCAGAAGAGGGCATAATAGTGGATCCAGAAAATATTGAAGCAATCAAGAGTTGGTCAATACCAATGAATATTGTAGAGGTTAGATAATTTATGGGTCTATGTGGTTATTATAGGATATTCATTACAGGATTATCCAAAATTGCACACCCAATAACATCTTTGCAAAATAAAGGAGTAAAGTTTGAGTGGAGTGCGAAGGGTGAAGAAAATTTTGAGTGCTTAAAGGATTTGTTAACCAGTGCACCTATTTTAAAAGTTGCAAATCCAGACGAATATTTGTTTGTGTGCACGGATGCATGCAAGGAAGGGATCGGTGGAGTCCTTATGCAAAATGGACATGTGATTTGTTATGAGTCCAGAAAATTGAAGGAACATGAAATAAATTATGCTACACATGACTTAGAGCTAGAAGTTATAGTACATTCCTTAAGAATGTGGAGGCATTACCTCATGGGCAGAAAATTTGAATTAACGACAGACCATAGTGGTATGAAATATCTATTTGAATAGCCAACACTAAATGCTAGACAAACTAGATGGTTGTAATTTATTAGTGAATATAACTTTGATATCAAGCACATAAGGGGAAAAAAGAATAAGGTGGTTGATGCACTAAGTAGAAGGGTGCATAAAATTCATGCTACAACCAATAGTATCTACACGACATATTTAAAAGACAAAATTTTAGAGGTTGTAATTTCATATCAACATTATGTGCAAGTTAAAGAAAGCTTACAGTAGAATGATATACAAAAAAACTATAAGGATTACAAGATGAAATGGGATGTAATCCTCTTATTTCAGAATAGATTTTATGTTCTAAGGGATGGAATCCTCTTATTTTGGTTCTAAGGGAGATGCATAATTCATCATATGCGGGACATATTGGATATCAAAAAACTGTTACAGTGGTAAGAGGTCAATAATTTTGGCCTGGCATGAAGAAAGATGTCGTTGATTATTTATCCAATTGCATGGAATGTCACAAGGTAAATGTTGAGCATAGACATCTAACAGGATTGTTGCAGCCATTGCCCATTCCTAAATGTCAATGGGAAGTTGTTACTACATATTTTATTACCGAATTTCCTAGGACATCAAGGCAACATGATTCCATCATGGTAGTGGTGTCCACAAACTCACAAAAGATAGACATTTCATTTCGGTAAAAGTAACTCACAAGGAAGCCATTATTTCATAAATTTACATGAGATAAATTGCTAGGCTACATGGTGTGCCTAAAGCAATAGTGTCGGATCGAGATCCAAATTTCACTTCCAATTTTTTGAGGGTATTGTTTAATGGATTTGGGAAAAATTTAAATTTTAGTACAACATATCACTCAGAATCAGATGGGAAGACAGAAAGAATTAATCAAATAATTGAAGATATATTGAGAATGTATGTAACAGACAAGCCTTCTAAGTGGGAGGACTATATTCATTTAGTTGAGTTTGCATACAACAATGGGTATCAGGAATCATTGAAGATGAGACCATTTGAATCATTGTATGGCATAAAATGCAACCCACCAGTAAGTTGGGATAACCCAATAGATAGAGTTGTGATTGGGTGAGAATTGTTAAAGGAAATGGAAGAACAAATGGTAAAAATCAGGAAGAATTTAAAATTTGCACAAGATCGGAAGAAGAGCTCTGCTGATATATAGAGAATACATAGAGAATTCAAAGTGGGAGAGCATGTGTTTTTAAAAGTTAAAGTGAAGAGAAGCTCGTTGAAATTAAGAACTTGCCCAAAGTTGACAGCGAGATATTGTGGGCCTTTTGAGGTTTTAGAAAAAATAGGAGTATTTGAATACATGCTAGCATTACCTGCATCCATGAGAATTCATAATGTGTTCCATGTATCTTTGTTAAGAGGGTATGTACCTAATCCTAATCATGTGATTGATTGGAATGTGACCCAGGTGGAACACAAAGGGGATTTTTGGGTGGAACCAGTGCGCATCCTGGACCGAAAAATGAAAGTGCTCGGGAACAAATCCATAGGCTTGGTAAATGTTCAATAGACTTGTTATAGTCCTAAAGATGCTAGATGGGAGAATAATGAAACCATACAGGAGGCCATTGATAGGCATAAGTGACACCACGTCAACTAGAAGGTCAAATCTGGACCAGGGTTGTCTAAATAACTCAAGTCGTTTGGAATGAAATGACCTGACGGGTTTAATGGCTTCATTGGCCAACTAAAGTCCTAAAAATAGTAAAAGAAATAAAATAATCTAAAGTTATGATTCTAACAAATGATATATTACTTACTAATGTTTATTAAAAAGAAATGTGAATATACAAATGATTATAAACAATCTATATACAGTTTACAAGGTTTACTTGAAATCTTGCGAAAATGAATGTTCATAATAATGTTTCAAAATAAGATAAAGTAAGAACATAAATATTTTTTTTTTTTTTAATGTTTAAAGATTTTAAACTAATAAATACTAAGCAAATACAATTGAAACAATGACACAAAAATAGTCAAAGCTAATTAATGCAATCATTGTCTCATTCATATATAAGAAAATTTGAATAAAAGAAAGCAATGCACCTACTAATCTCTCATTGATCAGCAATACTAAGATAAATTCATCTCTATATATTTGTATGAGATCCTCTTAACCTGTTTCAAGTGTAAACCTATGAAAAAATAAAGCATAATACTTCCTGAAGAAATTCAAGGAAGTGTTTCATATTCTGGAGCAAGTTTATAACGACATAAAGACAAATAATTATATATCATGTGACCTTGAAATGTCTAATAACTAAAAATGAAAGAAATTTCAATTCTCGGGAATGGTGTTACCAACTATCTAACATCAGATGTAAACTTGAAATACTTGAATAGGTGATCAGTCACAGATATAAACTAAACCAAAATATAATGAACCATATAAATGAAAACACAACATGAAAATGCAGAACAATCTAAAGCTAGTTCAATACAAATGAAGTTTCATATTAAAAAATTATATGAGAAACAATATTAACATTGCACAATCTACAAAAGAACAAAATACAAAGAGTAAATTGTTTTCTCATATAGTTTCAACAAAATATGTTCATCATATGGTCCACAAAGAACTTTTGGGATAATAGACTCTTAAAGATTGAAAAAATTAATATATAAATGATAACAATTAACCATGTATTGATAAAACTGACTAAAGCTAATTTAAATCAATGCATAATCAATTATTCAAATAATATGAAGATATTATAATGAAAATAAAACCATTTTACTCATAGGACAAAAGTCATTAAGCAACCTGGAATTCCATATTCTTCTTTGAAAATACTTGTCCATTCTCCCAAAGATTCCAACCATCTGTTACTCCATTTGAAAAGAAAAAAAGTTTAAAAAGGAAATAATATACAAAAGAGAAAGGATAAAATTCCTCCTCTCAATTTCCTGGATCCCATGGCTCTGAACTTTCTCATATATTTATACCATGAATGAACAGTCTGGGCATCACTAATAATTTTCGCCACCTGAAATTTTCCTCGTAAAGAGACACAAATATTTCTCAAATCATACATTTGTTTGGGAAAATTCTCAAGTGTAAGATAAATGGGTCCATTTTGGAGATGGGTTTTCAATTTTTTCTTCCGATGCCTCACGGTTTGGCTGCAATCAGTCCTGCAAAATCATTTGTTTGTTTCTTGACGCATTTCCAAATTTTATATGTTGTTGCTCATAAATTTATTTGCATCAATCAAAGATTATTTTTGGATAAATCATCTTGAACGTATTTAGATAATAAAATCAAGCCATGATTAGATCCGTACCAATAACCGATAATAGAAACTATGAAACAAAAAGAAACCTAAATTAATAACCTAAAAATTGTGAATAAAACAAAATCTAGAACAATAAAATTAAAATGAATTTAATCTAACTATAAGTTCTAAACAAACATTGTTTATATTTTCCATTCAAATATGATCTTAAAATTCTAGAAGCTTCAAGTTGGTGGAGAGGAGAAAAATATTAATTTTGGGTTTTCACAAAATCAAACAAATGATAGATAATTATTAATTATTATTATTTTTATTTTGAAATGAGATGCAAAATGAAAAAAAAAAATTAACTAATTAATCCCAACAAATGATTTTGTGAAAATGAGAAGCCAACCAAGATATTATTTGATGAAGTATTGAACCCATTATTCAAAATAGTCAAACTTGGTAATGAGCAAAAAAATGAACACATAATCATAATTTAAATGAAAGTAAATAGTTGATAAAAATTAATGTTTTTGTTTAAATTGAGATTTCTATGCTCATTTCTAAATTCTGACATATACTCTTGTAATGAATGTCTCATACTATAGTGAATGTCTTAAGTTTGTCTCAAATAAATCCAAGGTATGGAACTATTTGAAAAGTTTGACTCAGTAGCTCATTATAATTATCAAGATTCTAATGGGGGCCCTTTAAATTTTGTAAAAATTTAGGGGGAGTTGTTGGGGCCCAACAGAGGCATACCCACAACGTTTTGTAAATTTTGAAGAAAATTGAATGTACATTTGTACAAAAGTGAATGAAGACTCTATTTTGGCAGATGGAGTTCCTAGAGCCACAACTCTGAGATTTCCTATCCAACCAATGTGTAGGTTGAGGGGGAAATGGATTTGTTGGTTGGAATTGTTGCATGGGGCATGAAGTTGTGGAATTATCAAGTATTTTGATGTAATGTTTTATATAGGAAAATGTGTAAATTGTATGGTTATGTGCACCGAGGAAAATGCAATTTGTAGGGGGAGGGGAATGCAACATCCTTGTTTTCGAATCCCAAACTAGTGATATGTATTGTAAATGTAGTATGTGGTCGAGATCCAAGCGATGTATATTGTAAATTAGATGTATGGCCTAGAGGCAATATGTAAACGATGTAAATTGAAATATAATCAATGAAATGTATCTCCAGCTATAGACAAACATAGATGGACATTGGGGGATAAGTATCCACAAGAGAGGGTAGGGGTCCAAGGGGGGCGGAGTTACCCATATCTATTAAACCAAAATCTATTTCATATTTTTCTATAAATTGTCCTTGTCATGAACCTTCCATTAGTTGTTGAGTGTTCTAGAGTCGAATCATTGAATTCATGTAAGAGGGTCGATGTGAGAGTCACTTCCCATAGTTATTGAGAGCATGGGGGTTGTGTACGATCATCTTGGGGAAGAGTGAAAGTCAATAAAGCAAGAGAAAGAAAGGAAATTCATATGGGTAGGGGACCAAAATTATGCATTCACATTTTTGGCATAGAGTGTTGTTTTTACATGGACTTTTCTAGCCAACAATGGATTTTGGAGTGTGAGATATTGTAGGAATCTATTGTGGACATGTTTGGTTGATGTTGGGAACTGTAATTTTTTGGAGAAAGAGACTGTGTTCCTGGGAGCAACAAGCTATTCAAAATTCTTCCAAGAAGCAATCGTTTTGGATATTGTTGCAACTATGAAATTCCTGAAGTCACCAAAATAATAATTCATGTCCAACCTATGTTGGAATCCCTGGAGGGGAGTGGAAATGCATAAGGGACTATGAGAATTGAAGGGGAATTCCATACCTTGGGTTGTGTAGGTTGAGGGGAAGAGTATTGGTGGACTGGAATTAGCTATAAGTTTGATTGTTGAAATGGGGACATTAGCCAACCTTAGGGTCCACTGTATCTTTTGGATTCATAGCCCCAACTTGAGGGTGTCTTGTTGTTGAGAAATGGAGAAGAAAGGCCATGGTTGGGTGGAACATCCTCCCTCTACAACGGGTTCCACATTTCATTAATAAAATTGTTCTTAGGTGTTGTGTTTATTCATGTTAATTGCCGATACAATTGTTATGCAATTTTCTTTGAGTTATATTTGGTTATTATTGCTTGATGTGAGAAGAATGATGCATTTAAATCCCTATTTATGTGGTTGAATTTTTTTGTATGTTATTTAGTTTTTCTATGCATAGTTAAGAAGTTATATTTATGTTTTGGGGAATAATAGATAGTTACATGTGAATGAATGTCATGCTGAGTATTATTTCCACATATAGATTTAGTAACATAAATTTTTAATGGGTCATTTTAGTAGTGATGTGACCCAATTGGGGGTTGGGTACGTTACAATTACAGTAGAGCTAAGCCATGTGTGAGGAAAAACTAATGATGGATGTAGAAAGGATATATCACCACAAAATTTTCCAATGGTCTCCTTGCTTGAATTGGTTCCTCAATTGTAACCAACTTTCCAACACTTAAGATAACTGATAATCAGGATGAGATTCTTGAGGGACTGGATGGTAGAGAATGGGTACATGCCTAGTGTTGTTTTGGGTGATAAAGAATTGGGGAGGTGGTTGGGAAGTGTATTGAGATATTGGCTAGACCTTATAATTCACTATGGTATAATACATGACATAGAGATGTGGTATTTTGAAAATCAATGCAGGGATGCATTATGTGCATGTGGCCATGAGAATTAGCACAATATCTTGTTGGTTGTGGAGCATGATTATCTTCTTGATTCAAAGGTATTTTTTTCAGTCATGTTTATACCCCATGA
>SNQJ01S0071326.1:8060-31248 GCA_010110895.2 Picea sitchensis | reverse complement strand
GGAGGCAGTAAAGTGGATTCTCAGGTATTTGAGAGGTACTACTACGCATGCATTATGTTTTGGAGGTTCAAACACTTTTCTACAGGAATATGTTGATTCAGATATGGCAGGTCATAAAGATAGCAGGAGGAGCACCACATGGTATGTTTTTATTATAGGTGGAACAACAATTAGTTGGATTTAAAAACTGCAAAATTTTGTTTCACTTTCAACAACAAAAGAAGAGTATGTTTTTTCTACAGAGGCTAGTAAAGAAATAATTTGGTTACAGAGGTTTATGGAGGAATTGGGAAAGAAGCAGGAGAATAACAGGTTGTACTATGACAATGAGAGTTCCATTCATCTTGCAAAGAACTCATCCTTCCATTTGAAGGCTAAGCATATACAATTGAGGTACCATTTCATATGATCAGTCTTGGAATATGGACATTTGAAGTTGGAAAAGATACACACTAGTCAGAATCCTGCAGACGTGTTAACAAAGGGAGTAACCAGGGAAAAACTGAGTTCTTGCTCAGTTTCAGTTGGTCTTAAAGCATGAATATGAAGATGAGAAATTTTCCAGGTCCAAGAAGGTTCATAGTCCAATAGATACAACATCGGTGGAGTTGTTGAGATTAGTCTCCAAGTGGGAGATTGTTGGTTTTGGAGCCTGATTATCTTCTTGATTCAGAGGTCTTTGTTTTCAGTCGTGTTTATACCCCATGAAGACTTTACACCCCATAAGAATGTACACTTATCCATGTGGGGTAGTGAATCGAAGGTTACCCCCCTCTACGGGGTTCGGGGGGCTATCCCCTCGGCTAGGGGGTCTATGGGAAAGAGGGCCTTGGTGGGGGTTCGAGGGTGAAGCCCCTGAAGGAAAAATTGCCTTGTAAATGTATATTGTAATTTCATTGTAAATATGGACCATTCATTATAAGGTTGCAGATATGATGGTAGAAGTTATGTTAGGGTTTTTTCCCCTAGAAGGAAACCCTCTTTTATGAGGGAAATGTATTTTTTGGCACAAGGGCAGACCCAGAGTTAAACACTACAACATCGCACCAACAAAACCCTAACTACCAACCCTTTCGGCAACACCTGAAAAGAAGATGAAGTCTCACCCAAGGTAGAGGCAGGGGTGGTTGCAAGACTCAAGTGTCTGCAACCTTAGCTGGGACACAGATCTATGATTATAATACTTAACAGAGAAATTAGCATCAATAGGTCATCAATATTCAACCAATAACTACTGCATGGATAGAACAGAGCATCACATCATTCACATTGAACTAATGTAATTAAGCACTTAACACAAATAGATGGGTCAGATCTAGCAGAAGTAAGCACTAAGAACATTAATAGAATTCAGATCTAACATTCATAGCGCAAAGCATAAGCAGACTTATCTATCTATATCAAAGGACTTAGCTACAAATCATAACAACACAGTATTTACGTGGTTCACCCCCACCCTGGGGCTACGTCCACCAACTCTTCTTCTTTATTATCTTCAGTCAATCGATTACAAGCACAGAGCCTCAAAACCCTTACTCGACATAGGACAGAAGATCTCCACAACTCTCTAGATCCTTCTTCCTTGCGTTCCAGCACTAAGCCTTCCACAATCTTGCTACAATGAATTACACTTAGCTCTGCAAGTCTCACACAGTCATGCACAAAGAACTTACAGAATCTACTTGCACTTAGCATACATTCACATCACATAGATGCACCACCACTTATATCTAGCCTAAGCATCTATTTATATATACAAAATAGGCCTAAACATGGGTAAACCCATGGGTCGACATCCCATTCCTGTTACATATTCCCATATCCAAAAAAGTACCCAAAAAGGGGTCAAGATCCCGTGATATTTGTTTTGTCTTTTGCTCCTCCTTCGATAGGCTGTCAAAGTCCAAAAATAGGTCAAACTTGACCAGATATCAACCAAACCTGGTCAAGGTCCAACAAGCCCCCAACACTCACCTGTGACTCATCCCGAGTCACTCTAATGTAGGAAGTTCTGCTTCAAACGCTTCGATCTTGGCTCGAACTACTTCGACTTGTTGTTGTGCTACGCGCTTTTTTTCAACAAATTCTTGAATGACTACATCATTCATAGGTCCTTCCAATCATTGTTTTTCCATGGTGCTAACCTGCTCTAGTTCTGCTCCCTAGCCTTCCACCTCTATAAACAACTGATAGGCCTTATGTTGCATCAGTTGGATTTTCTGAGTTATCTCCATAACTTTGCTCTGGATATTATGGATTTGTTGTTGGGAGGTTTGCTTCTCTTGATATCTCTTCATTCTCTCCACAATTGAAAAAGACTTTAGCTATGCCTGTAGCGTTTCTCTATGTTTCTTTGCTTCCTGGAGCTGTGACTCCAGTGCCTGTAACTCTAGGTTCTCAGTAAGTTTCTCATATGTATGGGCACTGCAATCAACGAATTTCTTGCATTCTAAGGTAAGGGCCTTTAGTCTTTCAACTGCGCTCCTGGTGTTTTCTTCCCTTTGATCTCTTACATCTTGAGGGGTCTCGGGTACTACGCGTAGCTCCAAATATGTTATGCGTTGTTGTAGCTATTGGATCACTTCTTCAAGTTGTACTATTTGTTGTGGAATTCTCTCTTTGGCTTTTACTTCTATGACAGTCATAGAGCAAAGTGCTCTGTTGAAAATCTCTTTTACTTCGAGTTGCTCCGTGAGCATTTGTTCCTTGTCTTTCTACAGTTGGGATTTTTCTTCGTTGAAATTTTCCTGGAGAGCAAGCTTCTCCCGTTCTGCAGTACTGTATTGCTCTACAAGGAATCCTTGTACTTGTGTCAAATCTTGGGTGTCTTGCGTTATTTCTTCTTGTGCTCGTCGAAGGTGATCTTTGACTATTTCAACGATTCGATGGAGTTGAGTTGGCTCATCTTTTAATTCTAGTGTTCCTGCTGACAGAGACGCAGTGGAGACTACACGGCTAGATTGTAGTTCTTGCTACACTCCTTGAAGCTCAATATTGATTCTAATGTACATCGCTTCCTTCTTAGCCTCTTGTTTCTCTTCTATCTCCGGCAAAGCATAATTCAAGGCCGCTATAATGAAATTTAAGTCATCTGAGGTGAGGATAGTCTACATTTTTTTTATAGAAGAATTTGATTGCTTCTGGGAAGAAGGCTTCGGGGGGGAAACCTTCCTTTTCTTTGAGGGGTCCTCCTCATCTCTAGGCATTGTAACCTCGCCTTTCTTCTATTCAACTTCTCCGCCATCTGTCTCTCCACCATCACCTCCTTGCTCTGGTGAGATGGAAGCAGTCTTCATGGATTCACTGTCTAAATCCTAAACCTCTTCAGTTTTCTTCGTCCTGCTAGGTCTGGGTGTATCCTGCACAGTTTCTGGACTGTCTATATCGGATATCTCTACAGGGTCTGTTGGAATGAGGAGGTCCGCTGACTAGTCCTTGGTGATCTCCAAGTCTTCCTCCATTATCTTGTAGTAGGATTTAAGTTGCTTCTTGTGCACATCAGCGCGCGCTTTGATATAAATGAAATGGCAGTCTACGTTGAACTTCATCAAAGGTCAGAACCTGTGAAAAGTATTCGGTGTCATGCAAGGCTCAAATTGTATAGCTACCTTCAAATGGTTGTAGTGTGCATGAAATACAACATTGGACTACCACTGTTTATTCATGTCGCTTGAATACCACAGTGTGTTGAACTTCGCAGCCAATGGTTCAAAGAGCTCGATGTTCAGGAAGGTCGCACCTTCTGGAATATCCCAGGCAATGAAAGAGATCAGGATCAATAGCCAGCTGAAGTGGAATTCATACCCTTGATCTTGGAATTCTCTGTAGTCAAGTTCTAATTGGTTTACCAGGTACTTCACCCAATTCATTCATTTGTAGGCCCTCCATGCACTTCCCTGCGAGGTCGACTACAAAACCAGTCACTTGGATGGGTTGGTTCTTGTGTATTAACTTCCCTGCAATCATCTGACAGGCGAGGTGCATTGTGCCACTCTGGATAGAAGCTACCTTGTAGCCTCGCATTCCTTTCCCAACATCACCATAAGTGTCTTTTATCCTTTGGGCGAGAGCACGTTCCATGGATTTTCCAGGATACAAATCCTGTGGGTCAGGTCCTTGAATGCTAAGCCTGGTGATCCAATTTATCAACGTCGGATCCACTTTTATGCGATGGTTTAACCATAGATAACCTCCATGGAAACAAGACAACAACAATTTGACACATGCATTCACCTCCTGGTGTCATCCGAAGTGTGGAATCTTCATAACGTTCAATAGGGTGGACTGCACGAGGTTATGGGTCCATGACTGAGGGACAATCTTTGAATTCTTCCCTTTAGTTTTAGTCAAGTACTTATGCGGGGCTAACATGTTGTAGACTTTTCGATCTCCCAGGTTGAAGTCACTAAACTTCAATGCTGCGATCTTATCTTGGTCTACTCGCACTACGCATATCCCCTTCGGGAGGTACGCAGTGACCAAGGTGTACTCTAAATCTCTAGGTACGTTTTCACAGTTTACAACACCACTCAAAGGTGGTATATAGGTAGCTAATATGCTCGAAATCAACTTAGCATTTGCGAGATCATGCCTGTGCTTGGTTCGCTTCTCATCTAATGGTCGGGTAGGTTCGGCTCAAGCAATTGATGGAGAGGTTGACATTCCTCTCATGGATGATGATTGTACACCTGTGGATAATCCTCTCTCTAACATGACTCTTTCAGTCATCAGGTTGATCAAAACTTCCTCAACAACTCTTTCTGTAGCGCTCAACTTGTCCAACATACACGCTTGGGATTAATAATCTCATGTTCGGGTGGGGGTAGCTTAGACATAATAACGAGAGAGAGAGAATAAGCATGATGATCACAGTATAAACTCAACGTAGTCTATGGGCTCAAATTCTCAATTGGAAAAAGTGTTCTCGGTGCGTGGCACCGTGGGATAAATAGGTAACTCGACAACAGGTCACTTGCAACGGGTATGAGATCTTCATTAACTCAGTTCGGTCCATTATGGCACAGTCCAACGGTCTAGTGTCAAGACTTAAATTCATTTCCACCCATTCAAGGCAACAGTCGAATGGTTATAATGTCCCCAATGGCTATATTACTTCGCCATGGCGAAGTTCCATGTGTCATTGTTCTGATATCCTTACGAAGCCCCAATTTTGCAAATTTTCCTTCTGTGAGGTTCCCTCAGGAATCTTCTCTAACTTTTCAATATTATCCCTCTTCTCACTTATCTTTCAAGCCTTCTTTCCAGTGAGCTTCGTCTCAGTATGCCTTTTTCCATTCTGATTCTTATCTTCTTTTAACATAGTTACTTCGCTCTGTTGAAATTCTTTCTTAAGATTCGAGGGTGATACTTCTTCTTTGTCTGGGATAAGTACTTAAATCTTCTATGAGTCCTCTAATGTTCTTGCAGCTTCGACATCTGGGCCTTTAGTGTTAAATAGCTTCGATCTGTTCTCCTATTCTGCAATCAAGTGTGCGATCCTTCTGGTCATGAAATATTTTAACTCTTATTTCTTCTATTCCAAAAAATATTCTTCTTCCTTTCATCTGGCTTGATCTCTATCAATCCAAGGTTTTCCTAGTAACATGGTAAACGGGGCGTTGTCTTCAATAAATTTAATAATCTCAAAATATTCTTTTGTCGAAGTTCCATTAACGTTCATAGGTATGCGAGCGAGCTTCCCACATAGGTTTATCAGCTTTCCTCTGAATAGTCCTATTCCTCCTAATGAAGTGATCATAGAAGGATTCCCTATGGCTTCCCAAGTTCTTTCTTTCATGATATTCACATGTGTTTCTTCATCCAGAACACAGTCAATGTTGAAGTCTCCTATTCTTACTTCAATGCATTATTTTTCCTTGAATATCTATGATAGTCTAACATGTCGATGGTCATTCAGGGTTTTGTTTATTTGCAACAATACTTTATTTGATTCTTCATGGGATTCTGCCATTTTTGGATCTGCCTTAGGTTTTTCTTTATTTAGATTCATTTCTTCCAGCTTAGCAATCATTCTAGGGCAATCCAACACTTCATTGTCCATATCTTTACAACAAAGACAACTATGTATTTTCCTGGGGCATTCCTTAGAAAGATGTCCTAGTATTATGTAACTATAACAGAGGGTTAAACCTCTCTTTCTTTTAAATGATCCCCAGCCTTTTCGGTACTTTGCATTAGGATCATGGTAGCTAACTTGCAAAAATTTCTTTCTAGGATCCTACATCCATTTGTTAGTCCAAACATTATTTCTATGCATAGGTATAACATATCTTTCACTATTATTATTAGATCTACCCTTATCAAGCCTTCTTTCATCTATTAGTGCTCTAGTTTTCAAGCTAGGACATAACCTATCAAACATACCTAGATCCATACTTTAGAAACCAAAATTTCCACTTATCTTACTTCTACAGAGCACAAAGTTTCCAGATCTAAAACTGTTCACTATTCTTACCTTTATCAGAGCACGGAGCTTGCAGATCTTACCTCTTTTAATCAGAAATTCTCACTTTCACCTTTCTTAGAGCATAAATCTTTTAGATCTTGCTTCTCTCCTTCAGATCCGACTTCTTTTCTTCAGATTGGGATTCTTTATTTTAACACAGAGCTTTATAAATCAAGTAGAATATTGCGCACTAGAGAAAAAAATCTATGCACAGAGCCTTCACAACTTCCAGATGAATATTTGCACAAAGCTTCTTCTTTCTCAGTTCCCAGCAATCACAGCTTTAGGTCCTGGCAATGGAACCATTTTTTGGCATAGGGGCAGACCCAGGGTTCAACGCTACAATAGCACACCAAAAAAAACCTAACTAATAGCCCTTTCAACAACACCTACGAAGAAGATGAAGTCTCACCTGAGGTAGAGGCAGGGATGGTTGCAGGACTCAAGTGTCTGCAACCTTAGCTGGGGCATAGATCTATGATTATAATACTTTACAGAGCACTTAGCATCAATAGTTCCTCAATATTCAACCAATAACTATTGCGCAGATAGAACAGAGCATCGCATCATTCGCAATGATCTAATGTAATTAAGCACTTAGCACAAACATATAGGTCAGATATAGAAGAAGCAAGCACTAAGCACATTCATAGAAATCAGATCTAACATTCATAGCACAAAGCATAAGAAAACCTATCTATCTATATCAAAGCACTTAGCTACAAAGCATAACAACACAGTATTTATGTGGTTCACCCCCACCCTAGGGATACGTCCACCAACTCTTCTTCTTTGTTATCTTCAGTCAATCAGTTACAAGCACAGAGCCTCAAAACCTTTACTCCACACAGGACAAAAGATCTGGGCATCTCGCTAGATCCTTCTTCCTTGCGTTCCAACACTAAGCCTTCCACAATATTGCTACAATGACTTTCACTTAGCTCTGCAAGTCTCACATAGTCATGCACAAAGCACTTACAGACTCTACTTACACTTAGCATACATTCACATCACATAGATGCACCACCACTTCTATCTATCCTATATATCTATTTATATATACAAAATAGGCCTAAACATGGGTAAACCCATGGGCCTACATCCCATTTTCATTACATATTCCCATATCCCAAAAAGGACCCAAAAAGGGGCCAAGATCCCATGATCACAGCTTCATCTTGCACTCCTCCTTCGACATGATGTCGAAGTCCAAAAATAGGTCAAACTTGACCAACTATCTACAAAACCTGGTCAAGGGCCAACAATATTGCAACTATGCATCATTGTGAATATTGTATTCTGAGAGAGGAGATTGTGAGAGAAAGAAGTGGAAGTTACAACGGGTGTGTTGTAGGTTGTATCCCTTCATTTGATGGATAATAATAAAGGAAGGAGCTGGAAATTTCTCTGGTGGACGTATCCCACACTGGGTGAACCACGTATATCTGTGTCTCTATTGTATTGTGTATCTTCTGTGGTTTATTTCCGAATTTTTTTTATTTTATTGCTCCGCAATCCTGTTTTTCTAACATATCTTATAGCTTGAAAATTTTATTGCATTATGTAATATTGAGTGTCATGGTAATGCACATGTAATGAATTATCATTTCATTCAGATTTCTATGATTGATAGTGTAAATATATGGAATTGATTATGTGTGGAAATTTTGAGTTTTTGTTTGAGTTATTTGGATGCTGCAGTGAAAATACCATATATTTGAATACTCGCAATTGTTTGGTCGATTGGAAGATTTAGGTTGTAGTTAGAATGGTCTTGGATATAGCATGAATGTAATCCCATAAGGAATACTGGAAACCACTGTAGTAAAATCTAAACATTATGAGGAGTAACCTCATGCTTGGGAAACTTTATTTCCTATATGAAACATATTTGAAAGTGGAATGCGATAATCTATTAGATATAAGTTTAAAATATTCTAATTGAAATTTCTATGATGATATCTCATGGTAACCATATGTACATGATATATGTGAGATGAATATGGATCTATCCAAGAAGGACAGATGATGGTTGTTGAGATGGAAAGAATGGAAAAGAGCCTATTGTTAGGACACACAAACCCCGTGGTATGTTGTGATATATGTTTGATGAGTTATTATATGTTGGAGAAAATTAGTCGATTCCTTGGATATAATACTTTGTAAGACTCAATAACCTTCCATTGCAATAAAACCTTGGAAAATGATGGATCGCCTAAGGGAATATGTAATAGAGAGGGGGATTCTTGATCCTAGAGAGTGAGCGACTACAAGAAAGAGGAGGCTTGAGTGAATAACATGCTAGATGGGATCATGAGTGAATTGGGTATGTTTGAGAAAATAGTGAATTGAGTTCTATGTGTGACAACCATATGGATGTGGATCCATGATCATACAGATAATTATTGTTCTTAAATGTATACCTTATCCTAATTTATAAATATCATTGGAATATTTATGCATAGAAAGTAGTTCTAATATGCATGTTATTTGATAATTGTTGTAGGCATAAGGTGGAATGCCAAAATTCTAGAGGTGGACCAGACTGTGAAGAGGATGATGATGTTGGTGCAACTAAAGAGTGAAAGATGTTGCAAATGTTATTACAAGAAATGAGAACCCAAAGGATGGTGTATTTATGCAATCAAGAGGACACCAAGGATGGTATGAACATTGATGACGATGTGAACACCGAGGACGATGTTCCTTCAAGGGGGATTGGATTGTAGCATCCCCATTTTGATCACCAATTCAAATTGTAATTAATTATGTTTAACATTGTTTTATTTTTGGCATGAACATTTTATTAACATGCCAAGTTGAATGGGACAAATCAAGGATAATGTATATGTATCTTATTTTAATTAATTAAAAATGAAAAGAAGTTGACTAATACATGAGAACCTATAGTGCCCATGATACCATGAATAGGGAATGGTGAGGGGGCCTATAGAGGTTTACCTTGTAAATGATTCCAATCCACCCTTAACAAAACCAATTTTGTTGATATTTGAATTTGAAAACACTTCATCCATTTTCCCTCTTTCCAAAAATCATTAAATGAGAAGACTGGGTTGGTCAAAGCATCTACTCCCAACAACTATTGATCCCAAGTGGTAGCTAATAAATTCCTCTCAAGAACAAATGAGAGGCATGGAATAAGAACAACATCCTGGGAAACCCTAGATGACCCAACACTACATTGGTAAGATAGGAGATCTTGATTTCGTGTGTGCGCACTAATGGGTAAGACATGGAATTTCGCATGCAAAACGAGTCTAAGCATGAATATGGGAGATAGTAAACAAGCCTAGCCATTTTCTATGAAAACTAAGCTCAAAATACCTGAATTATCTACCTTGAAATAACATGTGGAAGCCCCCAAACTCACTGAGTGTGAGGGTTACGATCTGGTTTTGTGTTGGGTGTGTGTGATAAGAACAAGGGAGGGGAGTCTCTAAGGGATTTTATAGTAGTGAAGGGAATCACTCTAGTGTTGTGCAAGACAAAAAAAGAGCGCCTAGAGGTAGTGGAGGCCCTACACCTAGTGAAGAAGAGATTCCCTACTAAACTTATACCTATGAATTAGTTTTCCATTTAACCATAAGTTTTGAGTGTTGTTGAACTCATCCTTGTTTTATCACGGTCTATATAGAGGGTGTGTAATTGTAGAAATTCAAGGTGCAATTGTGCCTACGGTTGGGTAGAAAAGTTCTCACCCTCAATTAATTTTTTAGCCATCTTGTATTTCATGTAAGTGTTATTGTCATGCTTAGAAAATTTATTTACATCTTGGTTTATGGTATTTTATAAACTATAATTGAATTTAGTTTTGAAAGGTACTTGGTTGTAGTGAATTATATAGAAAGGGAATTATGCATGTGTAATTAAGGTTAAATCTCTATTTGTTTCTTAAGGAATTTAAATTGATTTTCTTGTGTATTCCTCTCATATAGTTCATCTCACTTTTTGGGCCCTTTGTTTTGATGAATAGAAGTTGTGTAAGCTACCTCGGAGTCGGAAAACCAAGGAAAAGAAGGTTGAGAGAAAGAGTGTGCAACAAAAAGGTGCCAGAAAGGAAAAAGGTTGGAGGCCAATGTACAATAAGTTTTGGGAGGAGTAGTTTATACATAATCAAGAAGAGAAGAGAGCTCATGGGTTCTCAACCAGTAAGAAAAGATTGTATTGTAATCGGGTTGGGTAAGGAGAGTTGAGCAGTAAGAACTAGTTTTTGAGCCATATGTTGAATGTAAGGAGAACTATTATTGTATTACTATAGAGGTAGTAAGGGGAAGGGACTACAGAGAATATGATTTGGTCTGGTACAGTTTTGAGATGTACTTGTTGGTCCTCTCTAGTATGAGTTTGTATATGACTGATATAAGTTTTGCATGTATTGTGAGTAAGGACTTTGTTATAATAGAATACTGATGGAGATAAAATTTGAAAGAAGACCCTTGTCTATGATGATTTCTATGTCCAAAGAATGATATTGTGTTCTACCTATTATGCATGATGCTTTTGTATTTCTTTATGATGTTCTGCGCAACTCTGTTATTTTTTCTTGGGTTATGAGGTGTTAAATATTTTGATATGATTAATCTATCATGTGCAAGAATGGTAGTAATCTTGATAACTTGTTGATATGAATAAGGATTACTCTTACCCTTCCCTAATTCTCATGTCTCAATTGCGCTTCAAGTGAGACTTCTTACCTTTTGGAAAGATAAAAATTCCATTGCACTAGACTACATCAGTATCCTTTTGTTGGTAACTTGAAGAGGACCCTGGTCTTACAATTTTGCGCCAGCAAAATTTTTCTATTGTTGGGACCCTGGTTTTAAAGGGAACCTGTAAGAAGGATGCTTCCTCAAATCCATAGATCTGATGTTTGGCAGTGATGGGAACACAAGTTTGATACATTCATATGGAAGGAAGCAAAGCTATGAAATTTGAAATGGAACACCGCGAGGGATTATGTCTTCTACTCGTAAAGATCAAGCGACCAGTATGAGATATTTTGGGTAGAATTCTCAAAAAAATTGTTCCATTGGGTAGATCAGTTGAAGGAAGTGCCAGATTTCAAATAATAGGTCAAGAAAACATGCACTTGGGATACAGAGAATCTAGCAGAGCTTCATCGTCTTGATCACCAGATTACTCAAGCAGTGAATTTCTGGGCTGACACAACTTTGGAAGGCTATATCATCGTTTTTGCAGTAGAGAATCACCAATATTTTTCACGATCAGAGGTGATATTTAAGAAAGGTGTGCGCAGAATATTGCTGAGGGAAATTCCCCTATGGATAAAAGTCTTCTTGATGGAAGAGGGGATGTTAATTGTTCCCTCGAGTGGGATGGCAGCCTAAACACATGCGCTTGGGGTGGGGCAATCTTGGGGAAGGTTCTTGACCTAAGAATGGGAATGGGTTCCTTGAAAGATTGGGAATCAAAAAGAGAAGAATTAAAGAAGTGAGAAAGCCTTGAGGAGATCCACCATAGTTTATAAATGGTGGCATGGAAAGGTAAAGAAAGTCATAAAGCAGTATGAGGTGTTGTGGAAAGAAAGGAAACAAGGAGAAACTAATGAAAGAAAGAAAGAATAGTTGTGGAAGTTGTGAATACAAGAAAGGAAGGTCAGTCTAAGATTGCAGGAAAGAGAAGCACAGAGACAAAGAATTCCCCAGGTGGGTGGATGAGAAGAGGAGTGAGTACAAGTAAGAGAATAAAAAGAAGGTATGGATCTTGTGAAAGACATAGAAGATTCGGCCCAATCTTAGGAGGATTTAGGAATGAGGCTAAGAAGACTCCTCCAGAGAAAGAAAACGAGACCCCCTAGATCAAAGAAACCTGCCCAGAATTCAGTGGAACCAACCTTGAGTCGTCCATCCCCTAGGAGCCCTATATACCCTTGGAAATATTCGTACACATACTCATGCAATTTCTATTCTGACAAATTCAATCAATTTGTCAAAACCCACAACTCTAAATAGTGGAAGGATATTAGGGTCTCCTGGAAAATACCTACCAGGGGAATTAGGATTCATTTTAGTAGGAAAAGTAGCACCTGGAATGGTTGGACACACACGAGGTTTGATCACCCAATACCCATAATTATGGGGTAAAGGAGATGAGGACGTAGAAGAGAATTGGTTTCTATGTGAGGCCATATGGAGGTCTATAGGGACTCTAGATGTGAAAAAGTTAGTATAATTCCAGAATATTTTGAAGGGTCATGCCCTCAAGTGGTACATGAATTCTATTGAGCCTGGGTTGCAAGGAAATTCATTTACCCTTAACCAGTTGCATCATAAATTCATCATTGAATTCAAGCTACCACAGTCAAAGCAGCAAGCTCTATTTGATTTGTTGGAGATTCAGTAGAGAGAGGGTGAGTCTGCATGGGAATATAGTCATAAGTTTAAGGATGTTATTGGGATATTAGCGCATCCAATTCATGAATACCATCAAAGGGAATGATACATCCAAGGGATTCTACCCTTGACATGAATCCCCTTGACACAAAAGAGGATAGCCACCCTGACAAATGCTCTGGAACAATCAATGAAGATTGAAGCTATGGCAGGATACCCAAGCAGATTGGGGGTAACCAGACATCTGGTATACCCAAACCTATTGCAAATCCAGGGATAAGTATCAGCACTCATAGAGAAGATATATGAATTAACTCTACCTAGACAAGGACGACCTCAAGTTTGATGTACAAGATGCTATACACATGGGCATCTAGAAAATGAGTGTCTGTGGATAAGGGAAATGTCACCTCCTCATGAAATGTCACCTCCTCATAACCCAATGCCCCCCCTGCTATGGTACCAATGGGAGGAGTAGCGCAAGTATCTACAGCTCCACCATTCCATGCATCGGTCCATGCTTTTCCAAGCACTCAAACATCCTAGATAATCGAGTACTATGAAATCTGTCAGACTCACAAGAATGCACCAAGGCACTTCCCCATCTTGAATAAGTATATGCCTATGCATAATACAATACATTGTGAATTATGTGGGTCTACAATTCATGCTATAAACCAATGTAGAGCATTATATGTACTTTTCGATAGACTGGATTGAATTGCATTCAGGGTAAAGAAAACACCCCAAGGACTCGAAAGAGCCCGGGGGAGTGGGGGTGGAGGTGGATTTATAGGAGGGAGGAATGGAGTAAGAGGACTAGGTTTAGGTTACAATTGCAATGAACAAGTACATATGGCCATAGAATTTCCTCACCTGAGATGAACATGGTGTTCACACTATAGAACTAATGTTCACGGAACCCAAGATTTCCCAGATTTGATCGCGAAGTGGGAGGACCGAGCTCGTCAAAGAGGATATAATTCCATAGGATATGAACATAGGAGGGAAGTTAAAGGGAAGATACCCAAAGTTGACATAATCACTCACGGAGGAGGAAAAACTGGGAAAGATGCAGACAGTCAACCCAAGATTCAGAAAGCATCCCTTAAGGATGACATGTATGATCCTTTGAAACAAAAATTGTTTTTCAAAGATGCATTAGAAATATTTATAGGTGCCTCTACTCTAGAAATAGTGGAAAATCCTCCTAAATTCATCCTTCAACCCAATATTTCTCAAGCTACCACCTCACCACATACACCCATGAATCCTATAAACTCAAGAAGACACCTTGATCAGTCTCAGAATGTAAATAACCTCTGGTTTCAATTATTCTCTAATATATTGGGAAATGAATGACTCACTGAGAAGTTGTAGAATACCATGTACCTAGTCTTGGAGATGAGGAAAATCCATAAACCATTGTAACCACCAACCTTCCTGAGAATAATACACAGAGAGTACAAAGAAGGAAGGTGTGAACTGGAAAATAATTTAGGTTGGAAGCCCAGTTAGATGACTTTGAGATTAAATATGTCATGCTAGACTTGGGATCAGATGTCAATATCATACCCAAAAATACTTGGGAGGATATAGGGAAATCGCAGTTAGTGTATTCCCCCATCCAGCTAAGAATAAAAAACCAATACTGCATTTTTCCAGTGGGGTGGCTGGAAGATGTGGAGGTAGATGTTGTGGGAGTTAAAATGACAGTTGATTTCTAAGTGATTGAAATCATGGGAGACAAAGACCCCTAACCTGCCTTATTAGGAATTGACTAGGCCTATGACAATTATGATGTCATTGAATTAAAGAGGGACACCATGACGTTTGAGGTAGATGGGATAAAGGTTATTCCAAACCTTAGATACATACTTGGGACCTAGATATACTGAGCCAGTGGATAATAGCATGGAGTCAAAAGTACTGGACCAATTATACACTATAACCATAGGAATATGGATAGATTATATTAACCCCACTATAGATGGATCTGTAAGTTGGAGTATACAACCAATCGATGAGGACTCAGAACTTTATTTTGACAAATGAAAGCAAGGTTCATATGAAAGATTATCAAGATGTTGCACAACTATCAGGGAAACAAGATGGATTGGAACCGAGATAAGGAATCACCCAACATATGATGGTACTTCATATTTGGACATCTTTATCACTGGCATAGAAGGAAAAGTTGCGCTAGATCAAAGAATCTCAATTTTTGATATAGCTTTGAAGGATACCCTAGCTAGATGGTGGGCCACTCACAAAGCCTTAATTCTTGATTGGGAGGATGAAAAGAGACTTATTCGATGAATATTCCTAAGTAGATATCAGTTGACAAAATATATGAACATGAATTTTCAAGTTACACTACTATTTGATGGGAATTCTAGCTCCAGAGTGCATGTTGAGCACTGCTTAAAGTAATGGTGAGTTGTGGAAGTACCTTCTCAACTATGGGTACAACTTTTTTCCCACTCATTAGGTGTGATTCCAAAATCTTGGTACACACATGAAAAGATAAGAAGAGAAACAAGTCATTACAGACCTTAAACGAATAGTTTTGTAGATATTTCTCCTTCGCTGGTAATTCCCCTGAGCTTCATTTAGTCCTTCAAATAATTTAGGAGATGTTATTTACTGATGTTTGTAAGCATAGATCAAGTTGCAGGGAAAGAATCTTATTCATTTACAAATGGATTCTCATGGTACCATCAATTCATAATTTCAGAAGAATAAAAGAAGAAGACCAAATTCATAACTGAGTGGGGGTTATTCGCATACAATGTGATTCCTTTTGGCTTGAATAATTCCCCTGCAGTCTTCTCCAAGATCATTATAGCAGCATTTCATGATTGTGGGGTATGTGTTATCTTCTTTACATGACTTTCTCGAGTGGTGGCTACATTGTGCCAGGCGCACATGGGGGTTTCAGGGGGGGTCATAGGTCCCCCTTGCATGGAGGTTCGGGGGAAACACCCCTAATAAATTTTTTTTGCCTCGAGAAATGTGTCACATTTTTGCCTTGTTTTTCATTTCACCTCGATTTTTTTGTCTATTGCTGGGAGTTTTTTTGGCACATGGTTTTTTTTCGATGGTTTTCTATTTCCGGTTAAGGAATTAGGGTTGTTGACTAATCCAGTTCATTGGTTTATGGTTTTGGATGTTGTTTCCTCCTATATGTATATTGTATTGTAAACAATGTATCACTATGAATGAATATAGAATATGTTGGTTTTCCCGGATTGGGTTTCCAGGGGAAAAATATCTATGTAATGTGTGTATTTTCCATTGTATCTTTTATGTTCTTTTATTGAAAATTTGTTTGCAGTAAAATATTGTACAAGGTTAAAATCTACAGTGACTTCATACACAAGTTTCTACAAATCTACATGGACGAATAGACTGTATACAGTTTGTTGAAGGAGCATGTAGGGATACTATGGTTGATGTTTGATAGATGTCGGTAATTTCATATATCTCTGAACCTGAGGAAGTGTATTTTATGCGTACTGCGCGACAATCTACTAGGCCACATTGTTTGTTGAGAAGGAGTCCTGGTGGACCCATCTAAAGTTGTAGTTATCCTGAACATGTCACCACCCACAAGTTCTAAAAAAAATTTCTCGATGCTTGGACACATAGGATACCACTGTAGGTTCATCAAAAGATATGCAAGTATCACCACACCATTGGAGAAACTACCGAATAATTCTGAAGCATTTCGGTGGGCAGTTGAATGTGACAAGGCATTTGATATCCTCAAAGAGAAACTCAACATTGCACCCATTATTGTATACCCCAACTAGGATATTGAATTACATGTACATGTGGATGCATCAAGTATCTCCCTCACAGCCATTTTATCACAACCAATAGAAGGGAATGTGGACCACCCTATCTACTTTGCTAGTATAAAATTGTCTCAAGCCGAACACAACTACACAAAAACTGAAAGAGAAGGTCTAGATATGATTTATGCATTGCAAAAATTTATAAACTATTTACTAGGATCTCATTTTAAGTTTTCTACTAACCATTCTACATTGAAGTACCTATTTAATAATTTAGTCCTTGAGGGAAGGATTTGCAGGTGGCTCTTACTCTTTCAGGATTTTTCATTCGAAGTAATTTTAAATCCTAGAAGATGTAATGTAGGTCTGGATCATCTATCAAGACTAGAATCAAGGGAAAGTGGAGGAACAGTGTATGATCACCTCCCCAATGCATAACTGTTCTGGATTGAAGCCATTCTGTAGTATCTTGAATACATTGTTTCCTTCCTCAACGTGGGGACCTATCCAGAAAATTATTCCGCAACTCAAAAATGACACCTAGTGGTCCGAGTAGTAGACTACCAACTGATTGCAAGCCAACTCTATAATATGGGACTAGATAGCATTATCAAGAGGTGTGTCCTAACCCATGAAAGCAAAGATATCTTGTGGGAATGCCACAGTGGAGTTATAGAAGGACATGCTGGAGGGAAAGCTATAACACATAAGGTACTTCAAGCTAGGTTATGGTGGCCAACATTATTTATGCAAACTTGTGTATGAAGTCAGTATAGATTTTAACCTTGTGTATACAGTGACTTCATATACAAGGTTAAAATCTTATGCTAGATCTAGCAACATTTTCCAATGAGTAGGGAAGCCATCATGCAAAGATAAATTACCTCTTTAGTTGGTTAGAGCACTATAGGCCTTTGAGAAGTGGGATGTTGAATTTATTGGTACAATTAATCTACCCATCAATAATTGAAAGGCCATATATATCATCATCACAATAGACTATCTCATGCAGTGGGCTGAAGCAGAGGCAGTTCAAGATTTTTCAATAGATACAACTGCTAGATTCATATTTGAGAACTTTATTTCTCGGCTTGGATGTCCTAGGATCCTGACCAGTGATCAAGGTAGTCACTTCATCAGGAACACAATCACAACATTGACGATATAATTCCTCATCCAACACCATAAGTGCAGTCCTTATCATCCACAAGCTAATGGAACAGTGGAGGTATTTAACAATATTCTAGAGAGAGGAATAATGAAAGTGTGTTGCGAAAATAGGGAGGATTGGGATGATAGAGTTCCAAAATTCTTATTGTCTTATAGGACCACTACAAAGAAGCTTCACAAATATACCCCATTTCATTTGGTCTAAGATAAGGAATTTTTTGTACCTGCAGAGTTTATCACCCCTAGTCTCTATATAACATAGGCTACTCATGTGACAAATGATGAATCAGTTGCACAAAGGATTGAAAACTTGCAGGAACTTGAGGAAGCAAGATTCTTATCCAAATTTCATCAGTCAATGGGAAAGACTAGGTAGAAATATTGGCATTAAATACACATTAAGTCCAGGAGGCTTTTGTAAGGGGATAAGATACTCCTCTATGAAAGTCATTATTAGAGACATCTAGGCAAGTTGTGCATTCATTGGTTAGGTCCATTCCTAGTTGTTGAAATTCGAGAGTCCAGTGCAGTCAAGCTAGTGCAACTGGATGGTATCCTTCAACCAGGGTAGGTGAATCGTGCATGGTTGAAGCCCTACATTTCCCACACTTGAAAGAGGGATCATTGCTCCATTCCAAGGGAGTTTGTATAGTATTTATATTTTGATTGTCTATTGTAAAAATAAAAATTAGATGTAATAACGTCGGAGTGTGATCAGTGGTGCCACAACATATATTTCTCAGTTTAATTGTTGGGTCTTTTCATACAATCTTATTCAATAGCGCATTTTCATATGATTCGTTGATCCACTCAATCATACAGATAAAGTCATTGGAGAATCACATTATGGATGGGGGGTGATCGAATCTGAAATTTATTATTAGCGAAGCATTAATCATGCCACATCTAGTTGTAACCCTTAGGTTAATCACCAAAAACTATCAGAATGTCTCATCAAGTCTTAAAAATTCCATGTACACATAGATTATATCGATCTTCCTGCCACAATTCTCAACCATTAAAACGGTAAGTCCCTCATGCAGGCCACGTGTTGGTCAGGTCAACCATTAAATTCAGGATCCATTCAAATATTTTACCCCTTTATCAATCCCGTTAGATGTCCATGCCATAGATTTCATTGATGTCTTGATTACTCACTCATTTATGACCAATTTTCAGTTTACCCCGTTACCTCATTTATAACATTCTACAATCTTATTATGCATGACACATTGTTAACTTAGTTTCCCTTTATCCTTGAGTTTCATGAACCCTGTTACATTCTAAGAAGCCTATTTTCCCTCAATTCAATGTGTTTAGTATCACTCCATATCGAAAATTATGAGAATAGTGAGAGGGCAAAGCTCAGTCTTGAAAGAAGAAGTCCCAGATGAGCCCTATGATCCTAGAATCGAGTTGTTGGGTGATGTCAAAGGAAAGGCTGAGCAAATGAAACTCTTTGACCTTGATCTTATGGATACAATGTTATTCTCATAGATGAACATTGATGTGTTCCAGGAGATGGGTTCTGAGCTGAAAAGGGAGGTGCAATTCATCCCAAAGCCTGACTTTCTTAACCTATTCAACTCCGCTACCATGAACCTTTGGGATCTACCAGTGTTAGGGACCACTGGTGAAGTTGCACAATGCACCAAGTTCCTGATAAGAAGATTGAATGACAAGATCTTATGGCTTGACATGATATATCCCATCCATGTTGAGGATATCCATCAGCTCACAGGACTTTCATGGGAAGGGGAAGATGTATCTAAAGGATTCCAAGGGTCGAGCAAGCATGACAAAAAGAAGGAGAAAATTATCTTGTATGAATGTTATCATACACAACATGGGGGTCGTACAGTGAAAATTGATCCAAACATCCTAGAAATGGTGAGAAAGGCCTACTATGTAATTTCCAACAAGGCCATGCACTCATATTACAAGGGTGAATGCATGTTGGATGCCCTGTTAGTGGAATATTTCTGTGTAAACGGTGCAATATTTAACTGGTGTAGTTACCTATTGGAGGAATTCCTCATTGCTTGTGAGGAAGTTCAAGAAAAGGAAAACACATTCACATATGGATATCTTCTTCTATCCTTCGCAATGTTGTAGTGGTGGCCACCCATTGGCAGACAACTAGAACTTGTAGACAAAGGGAACCTCACAAAGATGTTTGAACCTTGGAATGCAAGGTCAAACTCTGAGAATATGGAATTTAATAACATTGCATTCCCGGAGTGGTACACTCAGCTAATTGATGCTACCATGTATTCCACAGAAACTGTTGAACTTGAACACAAGAAATATCTCATTCACTTTGAATTGCCATCACACTTTTTTTTGACCAAGGCACGTAAATCCCTCTGATTTACACACAAGGACATTACCATTCTATATGGATGAAGAAATATTGGAAAAATAGGTCATGTCATGGCCAAGAGTCAGATGCAACCCATGAAAGTCAAGAATGCATTATATTTTACCAATATAGCTCTTGAGGAAGAAGAGTTCGGCAAAGGAAGTTGGGTCGAGTTCAGACAAAGTAGAGTTGGCATTGAAGTCTGCATTGAAGTATCCAATCCCATCTGACTCAAAAGAAGAGGAAGAACACCAGTTGCAGTGGCCCAAAAGAACCTTACTAGGATTCCCCAACCTTTCGGATGAGGCGGTACTCTCAAGTAAGACCATCAATGACATTTTGGTTTTTTCCTTTACAGGTGAGGTTCTTTTTAAAAATCCTAGAACTAGTGCTTCCCCTGTAGTCAGCCCAGCCAAAGTCATTAACCATCAATCCATATCTAGTGCTCTACCTTGCACTAGAGAAACCACTCATGTTTCCCAGAATTTTATTGATATAGTCTATGACCCCAAACTATACCCCATCACATATTCCATTGTAATTGGCAAGCAAGACCCACCACCACCATCCAAGGATACAATAGTCCCACTTCCACCCAACTCACTAGAATCCATTCAACTAGACATCCTAGAGAACATTGGGAACCTCGAAGATATTCTCCTATCAGCTACTGTCACAACAAGCCAGTCAAATAGTCTAGTTGTTCCCACTTTGGTAATTATTCCTTCTAAGGAGATCCAACAATCAACAATTCCAGAACTCACCTAATTCCCACACGTCCCACTCCTAGTTTCTCAGTCTCCAAGACCAGATATCCTCATGTAGGTTCTGCAGGTTTAGAATGGGACCCCAAAATTTCCACTCACAACAAGGACAAAACACCATAGGAGGTGCATTTAGGACAAAGCACAATGTTGTTGAAAGAGAAGCTAGAGCTAGTACTCCAAGATCCCCAAAAGTGCTCAAAATTGTTACAACTCCTCCTGACATAGATGAAAGTTATCCCTTTACTTATGATGCCCCTGAAGAAAAAAAATTCCCAACAATTGCAGGGACCATCCCTGGGAGAAGAAGAGGTTGGGACACCCTTAGAATATTCCATGGTCATCGATATTTCTCTTTAGAGTAGACTCCCACTGGAAGCTACAATCACATCCAGTGAGCTAGCTCAATTACAGACACCGCAACTAGTAGGACCGATCAGAGCCTCTACTAATCATTTGGATGAAATGAATTCAACAAACAAAAAATCAAGATGAATTCTGGACACAAGAAGGGATGATGGAACAAACAAAATAGATGCATGAGGAATATTTAAAAATCCACGCGGAGCATAAAATGGAGAAAATGAAGGAAAAATTAACAAAATTCCGACAGAGTTTTAGGAAAGAAGCACCTCAGCTTCTAGAGTACAGCAAAACCATAGAGCCATAGAAACAGATTTAATTAGTCCAGGAAGCATGGGAGGTGTTGGCATACCAATCAGAGGAGCTCCAAGAGAAGTTGGAGGGAATGAAGTTGAAGGCCTAGGCATAGCCCAGAGAACTCCAAAAAAAGATGGAAAGGGTTTTCCTAGAATGAAAAAACATGAGAGGCATGATGCACAAGAAAATTGTTGAGTGTACTACCATCTTCAAGGAAGTTAGTGATTGTATGGGTGTGATAACTCGGCGCAACCAAGCACTGGAATAATTACTCATGAAAATCAAAACCCTTAACGAAGAAACTTCCAAAGCACAAGATCCAATGGAAAAGAAAGAAAAGTTTTATGATATCCATCATGCCGACAACACTTTTAATGCCTTGTTTTAAGCTCCAACAATGGCCAATAAGGAATTACAAGCCTTTCATCTAGTAGTGCAAATTACATACATCCAGATGCATCAAGTGGAAACACTAGCGCTTGCAAAATGGAATGATCTTATTGTTAGATTACTGAGACGGGGGGTGAATTAGTAATAGAGAAATTTAATCCTTTTTAACCATATAATGCAAGTGTTATATCAATGTATCATTATAATCCAATAATTGCAGAGTAAATAAACAACAATCATACACATACACAATACACAAGTGTTTTTATGTGGAAACCCAAAGCGGGAGAAAACCACGATTTTTTTTTCTTATATGTCTTTAAGAATTGCATTCATTGGAAGCACCAACTTCCTTTGTTTTCCAACTACGACTAGAAGTAGGCTCCAACCCCCTAGTTTCTCAAGCTACAACCTGAAGGAAGCTCCAACTCCCAAATCCTCTAGCTACAACCCCCTAGTTTCTCAGGCTACAACCTGAGGGAATCTCCAACTCCCCAATTCTCTTTCTAAAACTAGAACGAAGATACAACCCCCTATGTTCACCGGCTACAACCGGAAGGTGGCTACAACCACCTATCCTTTCCCCATCCAACCGCCCTGAAATATAAGTAGAATAATGGAACCAATGTCACACTATCACTGTGATATATATTGTTGTAAACCTGTACCAATAAACCTATAATCAACTTGTACCATAAACAAGTGCATCAACCATGCACCAACCTATACCAAACAACCTATAATCAACCTGTACCATAAACAAGTGCATCAACCATGCACCAACCTGTACCTCAACATGTAATCAGTCTGCACCATAAACAAGTGCATCAACCACGCACCAACCTGTACCTCAACCTGTACCATCAATGAGTGCATCAACCATGAAAAACATATGTACTAATCATGCATCAAATACACATAAACTATGACTCATCAAGATGTACCAACATAATCAACTATACACCTCATGTATGTGTCAAATCATCAACTACTTGTCTCAACCATGTACCCAACATGTACCTCAACCATATACCAAGTATGTATATCAATATAACCATGAAAATTTCTCTAGCAATACATCACACTATCCATAACCAAATACCATAAACCATTACATCAAACCATGTGCCACAACCTCACTATTATACAACCTCTATCTGTAACATACCTCAACCAAAATCCCTCATCAATTTCATCATCCA
>SNQJ01S0071325.1:39630-52425 GCA_010110895.2 Picea sitchensis | reverse complement strand
TTTAAAAAATAGTTTAAAATTATAATAAAAATATTGATGATAAAATAAAATTATTTTTGTCATAAAAACATTATGAATTTGAAATTTGATTATCCTTCTTAAAAATATACGACCTGCATTATAAAATTGAATAAGTTTTTAATTCTTATGGTTGTTATAGTTATGCTTTTTTCTTCCTTCACCTTATTTTATTATTTTGGTTTCTTTGTTTATTTTTTTATTTTCTTATGTTTTCTTATAAGATTTTTGTGAATTTTAAAAGTGGACCAGTAACGAATAGTATTTTAGATATTCCCATGAGCTATGACGAAAATTCTCGTCACAAAAATCATGTTAAGTTTATAACTTTTATAATAATTTTTCGAAAAAATAACTATAATTAATATAATTTTAAAATATTGAAAACAAAAAACATGTATTTTAGGATATTTTTATAAAAAATATAAAAATATATTAAATAAAATTTATAGTTATAATTTATTTAAATAGTCATACATTTAAAATATTTATTATGAATTTAAATTCACATAAATACAATGAAAGAATACATAATTTTAGAATTATAATTTTTGAACTTTTATAGAAGTCTTGAAGATTAAATTAATGTTGTTGCATAGCACAACATCATCATTTGGATTAGTTATTAAGAACATAATGCACAAATAATTTAATTTAAGGTTGCAGCGGTGAGCTCTTTTGTCTATAGGGTTTTCCGTTTATTGATTTTTCTGCGTACGCACTGTGCATTTATTTGTAATTTAGGGTTGTAACGGTGCGCTTTTTTGTCCTTAGGGTTTTACAGTTCATTGATTTTTCGAGTAAGCACCGTGAATTGGTTGTAGCTCTATGATTTACTAAAGCACACTGAGATATCAAAGAGGCACATAACATAATTTAATGAGGGGTATACGTTTATTTTCCTGGTCATATAATGTTAGAGAAGAGGCTGCAGACACTCGAGGCGGAAAAGACATCCTCCAACTAAGTACAAATTGAAATATCCTGTTAAAGCAAAGAGCTAAGAGTTAGAGAAAAATAATTAAATATAAAAATAAGTTTAATTAAATTTAAGTATGTTTATTGATCATAAAATGTATAATGCTTGTACAATTAGAGTTTAAATGTTTAAATATATTTATAAAGGAGTTTTTTTTACAATACTGAAAGATAATATATTAATTAAAAAGGTTGCCTGAGCACTCAAAAACATACAACGCTAAAAAAAATACAAGATACATGCATCATAGATATAAAAACATACAACACTAAAAAAATACAAGATACATGTATCATAGATATAAAAGCAGAGAAGAATTTCTCCAGATTCAGTGTGAGATCCTGAGAACAAGCAACTATGGGCGAATCCCTCAAAAGAGCCTTACAATTATGGCTAATAATAAAAGTTGAAATGAAGGTGGTTAAGGTTTCACTTTTTATATAAACCCCAATCACCAACCCTATTATCAAGGGAGAAAACAGAAGAAACTATGTAAATGTATATTGGAGAAACGTTGGCTTGTATAGCTTTGTTGAGAATGAATATCCATCCATTAGATCCTTAGTGTGGTTTGGATGCTCCTTTGAAGTATCCTTGGTGTGGTTTGGTTTGGATGCTCATTTGAAGTAAATGTGGATTCAAAACCTAGTGCTCTAACAATGTATACTTTAAATATTGTTTGTTGGACTTGTTGGAAAATCAAACAATCCCGCTCTTCACAATGATGTTCTCGAAAAACCAAAAAACTACTCCATCGTGCTAATAAAGGAAGAGTGTTTTTGAATATTCTACCATTATCATTCTCTAAAACAACCCATTCATCATGGTTGTGCATGTTAATGATAAAAAAAGAGGAACCACAATCCTCAAAAACATGTAGGTATAACAAAGGTTAGTGTGTAGATCCTAAGTCAAGCTAAATCTTGGCTAGGTCATATGGATTTTTTCTTTTCTTCACCATTGGCACATCTCACTCAAGGAAATAATCAACCATTATAACTTCTCATAAGATAGGGAGTGTCAATAAGCACTTTATAGTAATTAGGGGTGGAATGTTGGTAACATAGGAAGATTGCATGTAATTTATATTATTGTAATATGTAATTTCTAGAAGATTGTTACAACATTTTTAGTAGATTTTAATTAAAGTGTTAGAAATATAAATTAGGGTTAGTTAAAATTAGTTTTAGATGATCATTTTAATTAGTTAAAGGATTATGTCAATTGATTTTTAACAATATTTAGATTTAGATTTGTAAAAATCTAAATCTTATATATTCATGAATATATATATATTCATGAAAATATGTAATTTTGTTTGTGAATCTTGTCCAAACTCTAGTTATTGGTAGGAGTGATGGAAAATTTAAAGAAATGATCAATAGAAATATTGGTCTTAATAATTATTTGCCTCAAATACCCATCTTGAAAGGTGAGAATTATGATTTTTGGAACATGAAAATCAAACCCTTGTTTCTTTGGCAGAAACCTTTTTGTATCTAACAAGTAGTGCATGATTTACATCAACAAAATAGAGGAGGCCTGAGATGTGCTACAGCAAGCATATCAAAAGTTATGTTGTAAAATTTATTAAAATGATATCTCTTAAAAGAGATGTTTAGACTCTTTGCATGCATGTAATGTCTCTCCATTTATGAATATGTTATTTTTGGTTATTTGTGTTATGAGTTTTTGAGAAAAATACTTATGTTAAAATTACATCACTCTAAACATTGGTGATGAGGGATATTTTTGTAATTATTTTAATTTATTTTATTTTACTAGACACAAAATGATTAGAGAATGCTTTTACAAAAGAGTAATTCATTATTTCATGGGAGGGTGAAAAGGGATAAAAAACAGGAAGTAAATATTGTCCATGAGGAATAGTGATCTACTCCCAGTGTGGAAGATGAGGACGAGGTTAACCTCGAGAAGGAACACAATAATTGATTCTTAAGCATTACTATTATAATCCACTTCTCCCCCATACTACGAGTAAAAGAGGAAATGTAAAAACTACCATTAAAGCAGCCTAAGTTATACCGACTATATCCATAAGGATCATGTTCTCTAAAAAATAATGATTTCATTATCGAGATGACCGTGGAGACTATTGCCCCCCCTCCACCCTCATATAGAGGGTGGGAGATGAGGAAGGGGAAATATTAGAGAATTTATAATATAAATTCTCCTAATATTGTCCCCCTCCCACCCTCTATTGAAGATTTTGAGCATGATAGTTCTGTGAAAAAGTCAAGCTCTACTTTATCTGGAAAAATGTTATTGATATTTCGTACTCACTAAGGAGAAAGTGACTTGGACATTATGGTCTATGGTTGGGAGGAAATAGATTTTCTACTCATCTTGTTTCTAGAATTTTTGTAGTAAACCCATATGTTATTCTTTTTTATTCTCATCCCACATTCTTATTGTCATGAGATAGTAAAGAAAGATAATTGTATTAAAATATTTATTATAAATTAATTTGTTTTATATGTTAATTCTTATGAAATAGTAAAAGAAAAAAAAAGTAATATAAATTATTTACCATTTATTATAAAATTGGTTAAAGATTCAAATTTATATATTTTTTGCATATTTATTTTATTAATATCTTTAATTATAAAAAAAACTCTCATATCATTTTTTAGAAAATGATATGTATGCATTGTTTATTAGTATTCTACTTCTTGCAGAGAAGAAAAATCATTAAAGCATTTAAGATCAAAGAAAAGAGAAATATACATGCAAGGTTACCGGTATAGATGTAAATACCACAAATAATGTATGGATTCATGAATATATTTTATTTCAAATATAAAGCAAATAAAACTAGAAAAATAGTTTGGAAATATATTTTGATAGTTTTGTAGTAAATTTCTTTTTATATAAAAAGAAAGATATCAAATTATTTCTATATACATAAAGAAGATAAAAGATAAAGAAATAGAAGCTATGTCGATAGAATATATGCTAAACACTATTATACAATGGTTATATTGTATAATTCCTCTTTTGTCCCATTGAAGAGAAAGAACCCTCGCTCCAAACGATTGACAAATAAAATGAATTCTACAGTAGTGCAAATTATGAATTCCACTTTGACAAATATTTATATTGTAGAGAATATAGCTTATTTAAAAAACTAAAAGCGATAGCAATAAGTATAACAATAACCTTGAATTTATAGGAAGTAAAGTAAATATTATATGATACACAATAATATGAAATGACTATGGTATTCATTCAAGCCTTGTGTTTAACAAGAAATATTATCTTGTCTTATATGGAGACTAAGTACAATAACCTTGCATTTATAGGAAATAAATATTACATGATACACAATAATATGAAATGAGTGTAAAGCCTTGTGTTTAACTAGAAATATTATCTTCTCTTATATAATACTATGTATACTAAGTATAGTAAATCTTTGCAAAAGGGTTTTCCAAGAATACAAATGTAGAAATAATTATGAGAATATTTATATAAAAGATTTCCCTTGAAACCCTAGACTAGAGTTGTGGTCGCATGAGATAGACAATTTAAGATAAAGTATAATAACAACGAAACCCTAAACCCAATACATGGAGTCGAGAGACCATGTACGACTATGTTATTTTAATATTCAATCACTAGCGTAGTTATTAATTAGGAGTCTACCTGTTTAAGTCGTAGCTATGGAAAAAGCTTCCAACCAAGGTAAGAATGTCAAAAGTAAATACATAAGAGACTCATACTAGTCATCTCGATATTGTATAGATAAACCATTGTTTAAAAGACCGCCTCTGTGAATGAAGTTGTAAATAATGCGACTCCAAGAACGAATTCGCTACATTCCCTTAGAATTTAAGCTTAGATAGGTTTGTAAAAAGAGTACATGCTGATGTAGCCTTCCATATATCGGAGTGGGCTCAAGGGAATAAAATGAATCCTACACAGAAGAAATTATGATGTTAAAAATAAAAACCACAAGAAACCAACATAGAACCCAAATACACCTTATGAGCTCAAATTATGTTGTTAAAAATAAAAACCACAAGAAACCTTATGAGTTCAAATTTTCCACCGATCTTCTAAATACATATAATCGTCGCTTCCTTACTAATAGCATACACACGAGAACCCAAGCATTTGTGAGTATTATATATTTAAATGATATCATTTCTTTCTAAAAATATTGAGAGAAACAATAACCTAGTATGGAATCTAATAGTGAGTATGGTAGTACTATGGTAAATCAAGGTTAAGATATAGAAGCAACTCTTTATATATATATATATATATATGTATATATATCACCTATATATATTTCATAAGAAGCGGGTACCTCAATATGTTGTGCACTTATGATGAGTTTTTGTAGGAGAGCTTCGCCTCTACAAGCAACATAAATGATTATAAGTTAGGATGAAAATAATCTTTTTTAATTCAGTGAAAAACATGATAGACAAGGAAAAGAAGGAATAACACATGTTTTGATAAGGGATTCCGTTAACGTTAAAGGTCAAACCAACCTTCAAAAATAGTCCAGCAACACAAATGATTATAAGATTATAAGTTAGAATGAAAGGAGTAGTCTACCATTGAGGCATTACGGTTAGTAATGACAAGTACCTTTCTCAAGTGTTGGGAGGAGGTCTTGAGGTCAAATCTGGCTGGGTCTCCTGGACGAATTGTAATGGCTCCTTGTGATGTAAATGATTTATATCTCTAATATAAATGGAGTTAATTTCTCGTTGAAAAAGATTAGAATGAAAAGGAATCTTTTTTAATTGATTGAAAAACATAATAGAAACGGAAAAAAAGGAATGACACATGTTTTGATAAGGGATTCCGTTAATGCTAAAGGTCAAACCAACCTTCAAAAATCAGTCTTGAGTTTTAAAGTAAGAATATTTTATGTTGTTATGGATTGCCTTAGACAATTTTAGATAGAATTGATGAATCAGAAAATACATGAACCTACTCTCGAATTACTTAGGAAAATAGACATTGAAATTTTGATAACATGAGAATAGTATCATCATAGTATTATGAGTAAATTTTTTTTTAAATTGTTGTAAGGTTGATGATATTAGAGAATGGTATCACAACACGGTTCAAACACTAAGGTTTTATGGGCAGAAAATGAACAACAATTTAGTTTCTTTTAGTAAATATAAACATATATTCATAATTCTTGTTCAAGTTAAAAAGAATTGACCTCAATCATATTTTGGACATATGAGAATCAAGAAAAATGAGTGGCATGGCTGAACATCTTGTAAAATCAACATCAAGTGGTCCACAGTTGTATGTGGAGCTAGGATAATGAAAAAACTATAAAGGATATATGTGGAGCTAAGCAAAGGCGGATAATGAAAAACTACTCAAGGATAGTAAAGAATAGGAAGAGATAAATGAAATCATACTTAAGAACATGATTGAAACTAAACATAACAAGAATGTAGGATAGACTTCCAACAATGTTAAAAAAAAAATTCCAATGATGAATCACAGAAACTTAAAGATCACTAAGAGTTTTGTGAAAAAACATAGTTGATGACTAAAGGAAGTAGTGAGGAGAATTCTTAAAGCGTTACTTTACAAAAAACTATAACCAAAACTAAGAAAAGGAAGTGGCATGATAACAAACTATTTGGTGAGTCTAAAAAGATAAAACAACCCATTTTTGATGGTGAGTCTAAGGACGAAGTAGAAGCTTGGCTTATGAATATGGGGAAATATTTTCAAATCTATAACTACCCAAGCAATCTGAGGGTTGGTTGTGTACCAACTCAACGATAAAGATGCCATAATGGGTCAGGATACTAAGTGGGTGAATAAAATTAGAAGCATGGAAAATATTCTAAAAGTATTTTGAACAAAAGTATTTAACAAAAATATGCTATGATGAAAAATCCAATGAATTTCATGATTTAAAACTAGGATAGTTTCCGATTGAGTATTTTTTTACCAAGTTTGTAAATTTAATGAGATATGTACCTTACCTTAGAGAGGAAAAGACAAAGGTTCAATGGCTTATGAGTTTCCTTCCTCAAGCATACAAGGAAAAAATTAAGTCTCTTAATCCTAGGATAATGGATGAAGTAATAAGGCATGCCAAATTTTGTTACACTCAATTTAAACAGAGCTCTGAAAATACAAAAACATGGCAGAATAGGAACAAGGACAAGTTTGACCCCAAGTAGAAACAATTGAAGTATCCACTTCAACCATCACACAGTGCACTAGTTAGGAGAAACATATTCAGTGGATAACAAAGTCTATCAATTCAAAATAGTAGTAAACCTATAGTTTTGGTAAAAAAATATCTTGGCCACCATTGCAATGTTGGGTCTGCAAAGAAAATCATCTATACAAAGACCGTCCTTTCAAAAATAACATAAATATGATAGTGCACAACATCCAAGAAGAAACAACAGTAAACAACATGGCTAGATGTACACATAATATTGATGCAGCCCTAGAAAATCGACACGCTTGTAATCAATCCTCCATGGTGGAAATAGAAGGTATGATTAACTGGAAACCTATATCTATTTTAATATATCTTGGTGCAAGATTAAGTTATATTTCACCCACATTAGTAGAAACTTATAAACTCAATAAAATTAAATATCATAAATCTTGACTAGTTTAGTTAGCTACACGAATGAAAGAAAAGGTTCCTTGATGGGTAAAGGAATGTATAGTAATTACGGATTGTAACGACCCCGTCGTTAAGATTGCATGCGACGCAAATGAAGTGCATTTTTTTTTTTATTTAAGAAGGAAGGAAATCGATGACAACAATTAATCAACACAACTTGACGATGAACACAACTTACACATTCAATAAACTGACAACAACGACCCAACACACTAGTGCCTAAAGCAACTAGACAAATATGCGATAGTCAAAAGACAAATAAAAACGGTTAATCGCCCGACACAAGCAAGACAACGCCTACAAGCTAAAGTATAACATCAACAACCCAACACATCGACTCGACGACCCGTAACTAGCGACCTCTATGGCGCGTAAAACCAATCGTATTAAGGCATTATCGAAACCAGTACCAACATCAATTACAACAAAAAAATGCCCACATCGTGAAGCACAAGACTCCGACCAAGTTGTCATTCACATCTATCCATCAGGGCACGTAATGATCCCCTCATTAGGAATCATGTCGTCACAAGACGATAGGTGTGACGGTAACCATGGCGCAACATAACATATCTAAACCTTTAACCCAAGCAAAATCCCTCATACTAGGAGACCGAAACATCTGTCAATAATACATGAAGATTATACCCAAGCACCTAAGCAACAAGTTGACAAGACACAAGGTGATGGCACTCAAAACTAATTTATGCAGCTAACCAGATTTCGGGTTCCTACAAGGAAAACATGTGTGGTGGAACAACTATGACCAACCACCACTTACAATTTGACTTAAGGAAGAAGGAGCAAAGTAACCAATTAATTGTTAAACTATTAAACATTTTAGCTAATAAAAACTACTAACCCTCAACCATTAATCTTGCGCAAGCTATTAAACTATTTCACCAATAAAGCAAAAACCATTAACTCTTAATCATTATGTCTAAGTGTGAATGAGTGAACTATTATCATTGCAACATTTAATCTATTGTCTGCATAAGTCATAAGACACACACACACACACACACACACACTCACACACACATCTCTCTCTCTCTCTCTCTCTCTCTCTCTCTCTCTCTCTCTATATATATATATATAACCATTAGAAAATAAAAGCAATAAATCGAATTGTAGTAAGGATCATGACCATCATTGAAACCATATCCTTTTAAAAGTGATATGTCCTACAATCAATTAAATTACTACCTAAGATATTGAATGACGATAAGGTTGATGAATTTAATATACAAAACATAAATCACATATTTTTAGAATATACATCATTTTCTGTGAGTTAAAAATATAGCAGTCCAAAAATCATAGTCCCTTAATAAAATCATGTGCGGTCTATTAATAATAAATCAACATTCAACAAATCATTGTCCATTTATAAGGAATTATTTATAACAAAGAATTAACAAGATATGTATCGTTGTCTATTAAAAAGGAAATGTTGACTATGATAATATAACTCGCTATCTATTAATGCTTCAATCAATAATGCTACCAATATGCTATCAACATGTTATCAACATACTAAAAATCATTGTTCAATAATGTTGTCTAGTAAAGGTATTTCTCTCCAGCATTAACTTGCTGTGCAATTACATTTTAAAAGAATTTGAAACTCTACAATTTTAATCTCTGCTCACTGCTAGTGATCTCACTGTGTTAAATACCTTTCAAATGGAAATCAAACTCTACAAAATTAACCTATACCAACAATATCGTTGTGTAAGTGCATTTAGAGTAGAATTTACACTCTATAAAATCGTTGTCATACAAATATTAATTCTGTTGACCATTTAATGTATAGATTAAGTGTCCATTCAATATATTTATTAATTTTGTTGTCCATTCAAATTCACTGTCTATTCAATTTCGTTGTCCATTTCGTTGTACATATATTAGTTAAAAATTGCAATACCCACGTTATCTATATATTATTTAAATCTTGCAATACCCATGTTGTCTGTATATTTGTTAAATGTATTAGTTAAATCTTGCAATACCCACGATGTCTATATATAATTTCGTTGTGCATATATTAGTTAAATCTTGCAATATTTAAACCATATTAGATTGCTACCATCTTAATTCGCTACCAGACTTTAAACAATACTAAATCGTTGCAATATTTAAACCATATTAAATTGCTACCACATTAAATCATTGTCCCTTAAATCTATGATAATGTTGTCTATCATCATATGATTTTGCTGGGAAAAATAGGGTGAATCATCACAAATTTGTTGTGTAAAGATGCCAAACAAATTGTGGGGTATAAGCGGTGTAGGAGATACCCCTACATAGAGATTTATTAATCTAAAAACGTTGGGATTTATCATTCATTTCCCATTCATTTACCATTCATGCGCAAAGATTACATATTTTGTTTATCATTCGATATCATTTGTTTACCATTCACACATAGTTTTATCATTTGTTTACCATTCACACAAGGAATTGCCAGTCATGTATGCCAACTATTTTCATACGGAATTATAAAGAATGTCCTTGAATTTTCATACAGATTAAATATAAACATGTCTATGATTGACATACAAAACTTGGTGCAGAACATATAAAGAATGCACTCACGGATTTTAGATGTAGAAAGACTAAAGATATCAACAAGTAAGATGCTTAACAACCTTTTAAACTGAAGTGAAATACAGACCAACAATTAAAATCCAATGTTTAACAATTAAAAAGGAATTGTTGTCTAAAATCACAATGGTAATCATTCATAAGGAAAGCACAGAGATAATCATTCACCATGAAAGCGCAAGATTACAAATTTAGCAGTGAATTAGTCAATGTAAAGATTCAATTCAGGGAATTACGCAGGGATTATGCATAATGAAAAATGAAACGATCATAGATTAATCATAAGAGAAAAGCTCAGAGATAAGTAAGAGATAGATAGATGAGAGAAAATTTATCCTTCACTTATTATCCATACACATGAAAGAAGGGAATTTGAATCTATAAGTCTTTAAACACGAGAGTGATGACCGTCGATTCAGCTCTTGGACGACTGCTCAAGAATGAAATAATAACTTAAGGATAAGGGATAGAAGACATAAACACAATTTTTTCTTCGTAATAAATCAATAAAAACAAACGTAGAGAAGTCATTGCAATCAGAGGTTGGGTTTGCCATTGGAAATCAATTCAGAATACAGCGAGCAAGGGGATTACAAATACCATAGGAAAGCAGGTGCAAAAAATCTCATGGAAATGAAATCTTCAAACGAGCATAGAAAAATAGCTTGTGTAAATTAAATTTCATTGCAAGTAACAAATTTAACACGCGTACCATAGCCAAACATAAATTCTATGAAGTTGTTGTCCCTCGTGCACTTCATCCATCTCCCGCTTGCCAACCGATGTGACCTCACTGGTACCTCCCAACCAACGCTAAGGGTACTCTTCTACCCCATGAGCCCCTTGATCCAAAAAGGGGCCATGAACACAATACCATAGAATGATAGCACCCATCTCTCCTCGCAAGGTCGAGCTACCACTCGTTACCCGAGATGGGTATCCCAACTCCCACAAGAGAAGTTCGGTCAAAGTAAAATTTCAGCAGCGTAAATTTATGCAAAACTATCTGATCCAGACTCCTCCTACTCCATCCTTTTTATAGAGTTTACAAATAATTGGTTTCCCAAATTCTCATTAAATTCATTTTTCATTTAATTAATTTCGAAAAACCTCCCCCGTACACATGTTGCTTGATCCCGCTAGTTGCACCAAAAAATCAATTTTATTTATTAATTAAATATTCCTATTTCCCTCATAAACCTAAGAGGATTCCTAAAAACGCTCCTTTGTGTCCCAAAATTCCCTTACACTTCTTAAATGACTTACCCCTTACCTAATTCCTAGTTGAGTTCATAAGTAGAAAGTTTCAAAGGCAATATTCCTTACTAAGTTAGACATTCATCTTTTTCTTTAGGTTTCCCCTTTTCTTTAAGTTTCGCATTTCTTTTAAGTTTCCTCCTTTTTCCTTTTTAACTAAAAATCATTTTAGCAAGTGTAGATAAAACAACCATTTACCCTTTTTCCTTTTTAATTAAAAATCAATTTAGCAACTGTAGATAAAAACAACCATTTACCCTTTTTCCCTTTTTAATTAAAAATTAATTTAGAAAGTGTAGATAAAAACAACCATTTACCCTATTTTATTTTTAACTAAAAATTAAATTAGCAAATGTAGATGAAAACAACCATTATCCCTTTTTAAAATTTAATCCTCCATTAGAATTTTGACATTAATATACAAGTTTGAATTTCTTGCATGTTTATATATTATAAAAAAAAATTGACCACATGATCTACTTAGACCTAGGTTTTAATTTCACTAGACTCAGTGACATTTTTTTGATTAGGGAAAATTGTTTTTAAACTTTACTGATGACATCATTCATTTTAAGGTTGACTATATTTATTTACTTACCAGTTAAAATCACGATGTACCCTTTAGGACGCACTACGTGCTGCAAGGGTGCCACTCGCCTCTTTCTGTTTTCCTTGCGTCATGTGCCCTTCAGGACACACTACATGCTCCAAGGGTTCCACTCGCCTCTTTTTGTTTTTCTTGCGTGACATGCCCTTCAGGACACACTATGTGCTCCAAGGTTCCCACTTGCCTCTTGACTGACTTTGGTATACGTCAAACCCCTAGAGTCAATACTCCACTAGGTGATCTTGTGGGAGACTAAGGGCCTCTATGGAATAAATTCCCTACCTTATTGCACTCCCCTTACAATAATCGTGACTGACTGTCACAGTTTTCCCTCACGACATCGTGGGTCTTCCTGAGCTAAGTAATCGTTAAGCTACGGTTCGATCCATGATGAGAGTTCTAGTAGGTTGTGGCAGGGATGCTTCCACACCTCTCCCTCAAAATCTTTGGTTGTCCTGTGTGACCCCTCTATTCCACATGTGAGTCTGGTTGGCAAGATATTGTCAGCCTGCATCCATCAACGAATCATGTAATAAATAATAATCAATTATCATAACATCTAATCATATGTACATATGTCACATCAGCAACATTCAAACCCAATGGTCCACTCCCTGACTCGATCCAGAGTTCAACGGGCTTCATTGATTCCTTTGCATCCTCGAG
>SNQJ01S0071324.1:122409-137110 GCA_010110895.2 Picea sitchensis | reverse complement strand
TTCTGAAGAGAAGGGTCATCTACAGAAGTGGGTGAAGAAGACAGAGCAACCAAATCAGAATGAAAGATTGAAGGGAAGTTGAAAAGTGTCATTCACTAAGGCACATGCAGGTAACAGTGGTGACAGTCACGTGTACACACATTCTGACCTTGAATAGGTCGCGTACACACGCGCTCAATTATGCAGCAAGCCACGTGTATGTTGAAAAGCCTTGGGAAAAAGTCAATGCGCATGGCTTGGAGTTTGATGTGATGGTATAACTCTGTATTCCAGGGTCTGAAATTGTTTATTGCAGGTTTTCATGGTGAGATCACACAATGGTATAATAAAAATAAATATTGGGTGCATGGCACTAACCCAAGAGTATGGATTGATGCTGATCCGCTGGGATTAATCATTTTGTGATGATGGTGGTGTACATGGATGGTATATCTTATGAAGTATTATTGGAAGCATATGTTGATATCATGGTGCATGCATTTTTCATATGGATCGGGCTACATGTTGAGACATATGGTTGGATGATTGGCACATGTTTTATGGAGGACTTGGCATACATGTATGGGAATCATCATTTTTTTGGTATTGGTGCATAGTAGTACACTCATATATGGTATTACTTGATTTTCACAACATTGGTATTTGTTTGATACATGATTGTGGCACTTAGTTCATGATGGAGACATATCATGAGTGATATGATACATTATTTGGCATGTTGGTAGATGCACATGGTTGTCATATTAGTAGATGCACATATTTGGCATAATTGGTAGATGCACATGTTGGCATATTGGTAGATGCACATGTTGGCATATGGAGGATAGATTTCATGGATGATATATTTTGGCACATTGTTGATGCACATGGTTGATGCACATTGCATGGTGGGCACATTTTGGTACATGACGGACTTGGTGGATATATTGTTCATGATTCTCTATTTCATTGTTGACATATATTTTGTTTCATGATGAATGGTATAGCACAAGTTTGATGCATGAATAGGTCCAAGGATCGTCATATGGTAGCATATTATTCATCTTGTGGAGAAGATAGGGGGAGTCATTCTTCTTCCCATGATACTAGGAGGAGATATTTATCAGATGCATACCTAGAAAAGAGACCTATATTTGAAGAAAGAGCACAGAGGCACAATTCTAGGGGGAGCAATGGTCACAGAGGGAGCATGAGAAATCTATTTTCAGAATTACATCAGATTGATATCCCTTGTTCAAAAAGGGAGAGATTATTCAGTGGCAACAAGACAGGGGGAGAAACCCCAAGAGGAGAATGTCCCTTTGCCATTGATGTCAAAGGGGGAGAGATAATCACATTGATGTGATTGATGTCTATTGATGGGAGAGATTGATGTGGAGAGATAGTCACATTGACTATTGATGAAGAACATGTCTTGTCTACATGTTGACATCAATAATTGGTAATTGGAGGTGACATCAATGTTGGTATTTCCATCAATGCCAAAGGGGGATATTGTTGGATCATCTTGTCATTGATGCCAATGGTTTGATTATTTGGGAGATTGTTGGATCATATGCCATTGATGTAAATGGTTTGGTTTGATTGATGTCAAATAATTGATTGATTGATGATTGATGAACAATGAATATGCATTGATGAGAATGATAGATGTCCAAGTGGAAACTAATTGTTATGATGCCCTTGATGAGAATGATAGATGTCCAAGTGGAAACCAATTGATATGATGCCATTGATGAGAATGATAGATGCCCAAGTGGAAACCAATTGATAAAGATGGATCATTGATATGATGCATTGATGAATATGGATCAATGAGTTGTCATTGATACATGATGCATAGTTGATATATATGATGCAGTGGTGAACTGATGAAAAGATGAATCATTATTGTCTTATCATGGTTGATAAGGTGCAGAAATGGATGAACTCCAAAGTGGTCCCCTTATGGTGAAAGCCCTCACGGGAAGACGCTTTACGGATTGAGTTATCCCTGAAGAATGGTTGGAGGACCCATGCTTTCATGTGGATTAATGAGATGAAGATCAATGAAGTTGATTGGTGAAACTATCCTAGATGGATAGTGCTTGACATGCCATTTCCGGTGGTATGTGGAATGTCACATAACTCCTCATGGTTTGAGAGTTATGGCTCTACGAAGTTGAAGGACCCCCATATGATGGCTTGAATCCCCAAAAGGTCAAAGAAGTCAAAGTTCTTGAAAAGAAGAAATCATTATTTAAATGATAAAGTAAAGTGACAAAATCAAGAAAGATTATTTAAATGATAAAATGAAGTGACAAAATCAAGAAGAAATATTTAAATGATAAAGTATTGGAGAACTTTCTATTCATAGAAAGTGGTTAACCCTAAAATAAGGAAAATATGTTAAGTGACCAAGAAATGGGTTAAGTAACCTAAAAATGGGTTAAGTGACCTAGAATATGTAAGTATAAATAAGAAGCTAGGATCTCTTGTAAAATGTACATTTGGTGAGAATCCTTTTGTGGATCAATGAAGAGCTTCTTGTGAATATCTTGTGGAGTATTGATGGAGATCTTCTTGTAAGAGAATCCTATTGGTGTGCATCTCTTGAGCATGATTGAAGATCTATTTTGAGGAAGAGAGTGAGAGGAGGATCTCATGGACGCATCGAAGTTTCGGAAATATCAGAGATCTTGATGGAAAAATTCTCGGATTCACAGAAAACCCTATTTTCTGATGCCCATGCAGGCTGTCTGTGTATAGGGTGCATGTACACGTGGGATGGATATGTATAGGGTGACTTTACACACAGGATGTCTGTGTATAGGGAGCGTGGAGTGAATAAAATCATGGATATTTTTGTTTGAGCTGGTGCCAAGCTCTTGGATGATGAGGCAGGTTCCAGATCTGCATTCTATGGCCTCAGATCTATCACTGAGACACTGGTATGGTTACATTATTGTCTTGATAGATACTATTGTTTGATATGTTGTGAATTCTTAGGGCATTCTTGGTATGGATTCTATGATGTGGCTCAGTTTGGTTGATTTGGTTGATGGAGTGAGCAACACTCTTGTGATTCAATAGTGACATGATTTCTACGGTATACTAGTTATTTATACATGATTGAGATAGCATTCATATTGATTTGTTGTGGAGAATGAGAAATCTATTGGAGAGATTAGATGTGTTGTGACTGGATGTGGGTCAGTTTGGACAGTGGAAGACAGAAGAGAAAGTGATTGCAGGTTACAGAGGATCTGAGCATGTGAAGAAAAGAAAAACCCCAGTTTCTCAGAAGCATACGCTTGTTGCATTATACACTGGCTGCGTTCACATGTGGGCTATAGTGAGCTAGGGCACGTGCACACGCGGGCTGCACTACTGACAGGTCACATACCTATTGACAGATTGATATCTGTTGAGGATTGTTGCCTCATCTCAGTTGGTGCTGAGGATGTAAGCTGAGTCTTGCATTATAGAGTTGGTGCTCTTGTAGAGTTGTACTCTATTCAGTTGTTGCTGATAAACCCCAAGGATTGTAGTCCTTAATAAAAACAAAATTGTACATACATCTTGTGTTCTTTGTGTTCATTGTGATGATGACTTGTTGATGATATATTGATGAAATATGTTGCTGATATGTGCTCACATATAACTAGTTATAAATGACAACAATGGGTAATGAATAAAATGTTGAATGCTAATTGATGAGTTTCAGTGCAAGAGGGAAGTTTTGGGAAAAAGAGCCCCACACTCATTCACCCCCTCCCCCCTCTAAGTGTGGTAGGTGTGTCCAACAATAAATTGTTGGAATAATGTTCAATACTAAGAGGGGGGGGGGGGGTGAATCAATATTGATATATTTTATTTTTAACAATTCTTTTAAAATATTAATTTCATCAATACACAACAATTGATCAACTATGAAGTACATGACACATAATTTTATCTTCAAAACAAATATTCTTTCAAATGAAAATACAATGTTTATATATTAATTACAAGCTATAAATTTTGAGGGACACCAATCCATTTTGAGCACCAACTAAAAGAGACATCATTCCCCTATTTTCCAAGAACCAACTTGAGGAAGCACCAATGCCTTATAGATCAGAGTCCAACCTATAAAGGAATCCAATCCTCTATTTTTCAAGCAACAACTTGAGGAAGCTGCAACTCCCTGTTTTAGGCTCCAACCCGCAGAGGACTCCAATCCTCCCTTGCTCCTACCTTCCACCCTCACTTCATGTGAATATTTCAATTTCTTCCTTAGACTCTATTTGTGTTTTGATCTTCTGAATTAGATCACAAAGACACTCTCCTTCCGCTATACTTTTTTGTTTATATAATATTCCAACATGTATGAAATTCAAACATTATGTCTTTTTGTATGAACCAATGCACCTCTTTATTTAATTTAATTATTATGCTAACATTTTGTCATTAATTTGTTTTTATCTTTAATTCAAAAAAATTCAAATCCCTTGTAAGTTGTTCAACATTAATAGAATATCTGGGTGCTAACAATTGTTTACTGTTGTTGTAACAGTTCTTTAAACAAGCTCTAATCCATAGGTGTTAATTATCTTAATCATATTTTTTTTAGTTCTTATGAGTCGATCCCATTTATGGATTGATTCTTTTTATTTTTGTCTCACACTTCTATATTGATCCAATGATCTATGATCAATATTCATTTTCCACTTTCAATCCAATCACTGTTCCTCTACAATTACTCTAGGCATATTGTATTTGTTGGATCATTGAATATCAAGAAGTCTAATCTGTAAACATGAGGCTTATAGTCTATTCGTCTCACCAACATGGAATTATTCGTTTAAAACAATTATAACTCTGGCTTTTTATATGATGGGAATTCTCGACTACTCAAGCCACAAGTCGAGACGGAAAATAAAATAGAGTCGACCACTTGGAAGTTGAAATGGAAAAAAATGAGTCGGCCAAAATACAAGTTGGGTCGAGGAAAAGTAATTCGACCAATAGTCAATAAATGAAATTCAAATTTATCAAGTCAAAGTTGAAGGCAATGCAAGTCGAAATTATCCAAGTCGAAGTCAGAGGCAATGCAAGTAGAAGTTATCTAAGTCAGAGTCAGAGGCAATGTAAATCAAAGTCGAAGGAAATGAAAATCGAAGTTAACCAAGTCAGAGTTGGAGGAAATGTAATTCAAAGTTATCCAAGTTGAAGTCGAAGGAAATGCAAGTCAAATTTATCCAATTTTAAGTCAAAGTCAATGCAAGTCGAAGTTATCCAAGTTGAAGTCGAAGGTAATGCAAGTCGAAGTTATCCAAGTCGAAGATCAAGAAGTCTAATAGAGACTCTCATACCAGACCCTTTTAGATATTTTAATGAGCACCATATTTTTATCTTTCCCCTTTTCATTTAGATAGGAAAAATTAGTATCCATAAGTAATTATTGTTTAGACAATGCATGATTTTGACAATATCATATGCACAATTTTGATGACGATGACCATAATATTGACCTCTTTGCATTAATGCCAGTACCAACATCATATACCCTATTTGACATCAATTCCAACACCATAACGTCATGTCCAACAAGATAATGTTCCTTAGGTTGATGTAATTAAAGAACAATGCCAAGGAATCAAAAGACGTCCTTTAGAAGCCTCTTCCCTCTTTAGGCTCTCTTAGAAAAATCTAGGAGCCAAAGGGGGTATCCCTTGTAAAATTAAATATGAAAGGTAGGTAAGATTTAAATCAATATCACAACCAATCAAATTCTCCAACAACATTACTAAGGTAAAGAAACAAGGCAACTTTATGCAATGAATAACAAACTATAGCAAATAAAACAAGATCTTAGTTCACTTCAAATCAGAGAGAAATAAACTAGATATAATCACTTCAAATTTAAGAAGCATGTCCTCAAAGATAAAGTGATCACAGGAAAACCAATGAAAGAAAGTAACTAGTGTCATTATAGAAATATTCCATGAACAACATTTGTATCATATATAGTAGTGAATACATAGTATATTAGACTAACAAATATCATTCATACAAAATCTCAATAGAAAGACAATGTCAAGTTAACCCTGTATGTTAAATTGAAAAACATCATTCTGAAATGAATAAACTTCAAAGGTGATCATGTCGACCTATTGAAACATTCATACTATAATTATTTGATATACGAAAGAAGTAAAAATACATATAAAAGAAAGTAAAACACTTAATATAACATAAAGGCCAATACACATTGGTGTCGAATCTTATTTCATAATCAAACAAATATGATATTAAAGATCTTAAAGATCATCATTCTCATGGCAATGAATTCTAAGAAAGCAGTGTATGTCTTTCAAGAAAAGGCTGACCCATTAAGAGTCTTCAAAAAATATTTTTATAGTTATTTTTTCGTAACTATCAAATAACTGTCTTGAAACTAACTTTGAATTAAAGTAAATTAAAATAAAAACTATTTTTTTCTTCTCATCTTTGGACCGACTTGACTCTTCTTAATTAAAGGTAAATGGCTAGTTTTCAACTCCTTAATGATAATATTCTTCCCCTTTTGTGCCGCTCCTTTTTGACTTTGATGGCTGGTCTCAACAATATCAAGAGTTACTTTAGTAGTTTCCTTCTCTTTGTCCATTTGAATAATCATTTCACGATGAAGCTTCATTGGAATGAGCTTGAATCTAAGCATTTTGTTCCATTTAGCATTTGAAGGAAATGGCCCTCCAAACGTCTTTCTGTATAAAACTTCAATTTCTATGGAAAAATAATAAGGACTGATAGGTTGGCTGATTAGAAAATTAGTGAGTATCGTCAGAATAGTAAAATAATTTCTCAAAGAGTTAACAATAGTTTCCCCATAGAATACTTCGTTTTCATCAATTTCGAACTGCATATCATCTCTACAAGCGACCAACATATGTGGATAGGATTCCTTAGACTGAATCCAATGATCAGTTGACCAGGGAGAAGGTAAACCGAGTTTTCTAACCTTTCTGAATTATCTTTTAAATTTAAATATTACCTGATGAACTTCTTCAATATTTATAAGTAATGCTTTGAGGAACTCCCCATTTTCTATGACATTTCTGACATTTAATACAACATCAAATCTATCTGTCACTCCATAGTCTTTTAATTCTTGATCAGAAAGAGAATTGATCAACTCAATAATCTTTTCAGCCCGAGGCATATTCTTTTCAATCTCAGATAGATGATTGCTAATATCAATATATGCACTTTTTACTGTCATTGTTTCACATAGTGGATATATTTCCAAGTGGGTCTTGAATTATTGCATGAATTGAATAATTTGATCGCACAATAATTGTCTGGCTTCAACTAAGTGTTGTGTATGGGTAGTTTGTTCTAATGTAGCTTCAAGAAGTTTTGTCAAGCTTTCTTTTTCTTTAATTATAATATTTATTTTATGAGTTTTCCTTTCCAACTGTTCTTCAAGTTTTGTTACGTGCTTTTCTTTTTGCTAATTATTTTCTTGTGATTCTGTGTCTGAGCTTGAAATAACCATGGGAGACATTAATAAGAATCATGAACGTGACTTCCTTTATCCATTTCTCCAGAAACTTTCTTCGAAAGAATCTCTTTATCTAATTTTAATTCAACAATTTATTTTTTGAGATCTTCCACGCTTTCTTTTAAAGTAAAATTCTCTAAGATGATTTTGTCCTTTGCTTGATATGCTTCAATCAATTCTTTAGATTTTGTTTGTTGAAAATGAAGAATTTTCAATTGAGATTTTAGACCTCTTATCTCCTTTTCTTTTTCATCCAGAATAGATTTGAAATTTGTAGCTGCCTCATTTCCGTCAATTATAGATGCAATATGTCCTTCCAATTATCTAAATTTGTTTTATTTGATTCTACTAATTGTTTTCTCATTACTTAATTGTTGAGATAGTTTGACAACAACATTTTGTAGTTTTCTTACATTCACTGATGATTGAATCATTCTTCTAGCCACAATTTCACCAGTTTGTTTATTCCATTCAACTAAATCAAAGTCATTAACTTGAGTTAGATCTACTCCCACTGAAGTATTCTAGTATTATGTCAGTGCAATACCTTTTTTTGGCTCTGGTTGCATAATCAAGAGATTGAATTGATTATTTTTTACGTCACTTGAAGTTATGAACCTTGGCCCTGATAATTATTGGCTATCAACCAAGGTACTATCCTTAATGACTAAGGATAAATTCTATTCATTTTTTATAGGTAAAAAAGAAGAAACCATGACTAGGGGACCTTTTGATTTCTTTTTCTCCATTTCTCTAAGAAGGGAATTAATAAGGTCTAAAATATATTCTTTCATTTCTTCAGTTTCTTCATTGATTGTATCTGACAATTTTCGCAGTTTAATTTCCCTCTGCTCTGGAATATCAGGTTCAGTTTTTCCCACTGTCATACTTGAAATATTAGTCCTCAAATCATTGATGTTCTCTAACCATTTCTCTCCCATAATTATACACTCAGGGTCAGTAGAGTGAATCTATGCTCCAGTTGTTACTGCAAGCTTTGCTTGCAATTCTGTTTCCATATTGGTCTTGATTATTGAATTCTGCATAATCAAAACCTTTTTCACCTCTTTCCAGGTGTTATTGTTAGCTTTCATTTCAATAGCAATATTTGGACAATGTTGATAATGAAGAACACACAACCCACACTAAGAGGGGGGGGTGAATTAGTGTGTGAACTATTTTAACTATTTCTTTTCACAAGTTACCACTTAAAACATAATGAATAGATTAGAACCAACCACATCATAATTACAATGAACACAAAGACACCAGATGTTTGTATAAGATTTTCTATAACAAATATGAACATAGTAATACAATATGTGATCGAGGATTTTCTTTTTAGCACCAACTAAATTTTTTTAGCACCAACTGAAATAAGGAGCACCAACCCCTCGGAGAGCACCAACTCTCTGCCAGCTTGCTGATAGAACCCAGTCTATCCAACTAGAGTTTATTCAACTCTAGTATTATTGATCCATTACAAAATCAATTATTTCTTATTATTAGAAGTATATCATAAGACTCTCATCATGGCATTTCATCTCTTATGTATTTTACATTTTCCCTCTGATATCTTCTTGGAATCTGTTTCATCCTTTTATCTTCTATTCTGGACTACAGAGCCCCCTTCTTCACTACATATTTCTCCGCTTCTCTGAGTAATATATCTTCTAATTCAGACTCCAGAGACACATTCTTCTCACAACTTTTTCGCGTTTATATAATCTTCCAAACTGGTGTGAAATTTAAAACATCATGTCCCTTCATTTGAACCATCACACCTCTTCACTTAATTAACCTTAATTAAAATTTATTTATTCATTATTAGCGTGAATACTCTTTCATAAATTGATCACAGTCATGGATCAATTTACTCCCTTATACTCGATCCAAAATCTCTGTTAATTTCATAGAGACTAGATTCCATGGAGGTGCTTCCTTCAAACCATTTCATATAAACATCCATCACAGGACCACGGGTTTTACTAACTATAGCGATGTATATTTAAATGCTTATAACATATGACCAATGGCATAGAACCATAGTCTTACCAACTAAGCGACATACATTCTGTCCCTTTAAACCTTTTTACCTTATGACCAATGATGTTGACCTCACACTTTAGGCAATTAGACCAAAGGAGTGATTGAGCATTTGTCATTCCAACGATCATGATTCAATCTCCTGACGAGATGGATGATTGACGAAATTTCTCATATGGAGTGATCGACTGCGAGTCACTACATTTTTCCCGACTTGCGATCTCCGAAAAGGAGCTTAACTCGACTAGCTCTTTCCTCTATTCTCTCTCTATGTGACCGCTGGCTGTGATCATGGGCTTTACCAATTATAGAAACATATAACATTTCCCTTTTTAAATCTATTATTCCATATGACCAATGGTGGTAACTAGACACTAGCCTAAGAGAGCACTTGTACGCTTTATCTGAATCAATGGTTCACACTCCTTGACAATAGACGGTTATGATTATTTCAGAACTTGTCTCGTGCATATTCCTCTGGATCCAACGGTTTGACAGGAACATGAGTTTGATCCGACGACTGAAGGGTATTCAAATATCCCGAGCTCACACCCCTTTACCTCTCTTATCTTGTCCTTCCATTTTAACATGATCTGATGGCCTAGATCTTATCACAATTTTGCGTATCGAGGATTTAGAAGGGTTCTCTCTTTCGAACTTCTGATTCCTGATTTCCGATACTCTAGATCAACGATCCACAATCTTCTTTAATCCAACAGTCCATATCTTTTCGGGATATCACAAGTTCCAACATCTATGCATTTGAATTTACTGATCTGTGGGTCAGTGAAATGTCAATCGCTCGACACGTGTCCTTTGGATCAATGGCTCAGATGATGTCAGAATGATCAACGACTATGATCCTTTTGGAACGATCAACGACTATGATATTTTCAGAATGATCAACGGCTGTGATCCTTTTAGAATGATCAATGACTGTGATCTTTTCGGATGATCTAACGGTCCATATCTATTCTACAATTTATCTCTTGTAGCTTATCCTATCTTTCCACTTTAACACGATCCGATGACTGACGGGTATCGGATTTAATCCGATGGCTGACGGGTTTTCAGGATTCTCATTGTGATGTAACTTGCTGACGTCACTTGTTGACGTGTCACAAGTCTATTAGCTGCCATGTGTCATTCATATTCAAGATTTTCTCTTACCTGAAATGATGTATCAACTTGACACTTGTCAGTGTATTACTTGTGCCATGTGTCCTTAGATGACATGCTTTGCTGACGTGGTCTGTCAACGTGTCTTGCTTCCTTGACGACCGTGGATCTTTGCCACTTGTCTCTTTTGTAATCGACGGTCATGATCTTATTGTGATTTCTCATTTCATGAGTTTGGAGGACTGTTCACCTCCAATCTCCCGATGCCTGATTCTCCGACGACTGTGGATCTCCTTCACCTGTCGTTTCTGAATCTAATGGTCCTCATCTTATCGTGATTTCAAAAGATAGAGTACCCCTCTCTTTGACTTTTCAGTCAGCGAAATGCTGACCTCTTTCCACGTGTACTCTGCATCCAACGGTTCACGTCATTTCGCTACTTTGGAGTGTTAACTAACTCCTGGGCTTATCCTCCTTGCAACTCCACTAGATCCGACGACTGACGGGTATTCTTGAAGCAAATCAACAGTCACAATCTTTCAATGGTCCTTAAGCCAATGGTTATTCATATGACCGATGGTCAATGATATATTAAAAATATATGTTGTAATGAATGGTCGAGATCCAGTGTCATAAGATCGACGGTTATTGTTGTTTTGACAAAAACGTTAGAGGGCCTGACAGGTCGTCTTGGGCTCCAGGATTGTGATCTTCTTGTGGAGTCCAAACACCTCAAGCCCCCGTCAAACCTTTTCACTACGCGTTGATAAGATATGGAGAGAGACGTGTATATAAACATGTATGATTTTATTCGCTCTTCCAACGTGGGATAAATCCCGCTACATGAGACAATCAGGGTCATCAATTCTTTGATCGGACGACTACTATGACTTCTCACAATTTCCTGTGCAATGTTTGACTTCTTAATATTTCCAAGGAACCCGATGATACATCTACAATGCACTTCTTCCTACTGAGCTTTGATCCTCATTCATTTTTATCATTGGATTGTTGATCCTATCGTGATCAACAATAGACACAAAATACTTCTGTACTTCCGAGCTTTGATCTTCATACAATTCGCATCTGTTGTTTGCTCCTCCTGCTGAGCTTGCGCTGTCTATCTCTCCACACAGTTTGACGTCTTCTGTTGACTGATATACCTATTGACATCAATGAAAATATTATCTGTTATTAACAACAGATCATCACTTCAAATGTTGACATCAATGACAATTTGTCCAATAGATAAACATGTAATCCAATATTTTTACGCTATTAAGAGATAATATGATAAGGATCAAACTTCTATGATATATAATTTTTCAACTTTTATGATGCTAACAAATTATTTATATGATTAATGAATGACCTATTTTTAATAAGGAAATAAGAAACTTCTGCAGGTAAGGAGAAAAAAACCTTTTTTTTTCTTTGAGACAAAATGCAACTGATCAAACATTAATCTTTTTCTAGAATATTCAAAGGAAAACAATCTAGGAGTAATATAAATGGGTAATTGATAAGGCTCTAATTCAAATCTATAAATTCTAATTACAATAATTTCTTTGAAAAGGAACCAATCACCTTCTCTGAGAGAAGGATGTAATTGTAACTTTTGTTGATAAGAAACAAACATCCTTGGAGGTTCATGTCCCATGAAAAGTTCATATGTATTAAATAGGAATTTATTGGAAAACTGCAGAAATCCAACTTCGACTTCTGAGACTGCTAAAATAGAACTCCATTTTGTGATAGGAAGTTCATTTCATTCTTTATCTTTTTTAAACAATCGAAGACCTTTGTTTTCATAAAATTCCGACCGAGAAAATAACACTAGAAAGAATAGATAAGAATGATATCTAAATGATTTGAATGCTTCAAATGATGCTAATTAAAAATGAATAACATGATCCAAAAATATTGCATTTTCGAATTTAGACCCCTTTTCATCATCTATAATTTCATCCATAATAACTAGAGTGGCTTCATCAGTTAAGGTATCATCAACATATCCGAGGATACAAGTTATAAATGACACCATAAGTCTGGCCATGGGAGAAAAAAATTCTTCCCTAATCGGAAACTCGTTGAAAGTGTATGAATCATCAATGGTAAAATTTTGTATAATTGTGTTCCCTTTTTTTGTTGACCAACCTTCAACCCTTTTTAACAGGTCGAGCTCTAATATAAAAGAATTACCCATAGCTAAATTCAACATTCTAGCTATATTTTCTGGGGATATCAAATAGATATTTCTGAGGCCGTCGAGTGAAAAAATAAAATAAGTCTCAACATTATAAAGTTTCATGAATGTCTGAATGAGTTCAGGGTCACTATAAACTCAAGGGATGATAGTTTCAAAGAGATTACATTTATAGAGCCATGAATGTTCAAGATTTTTTGAACGCCCTTGGTTAATAAGCTTTTCAACTTGAATGGAGGATTCATAACTCATTTCCATATCACAAATATCATCTAAAACATCACTAATGGATTGGTTATCCTCTCCTGATGATTCTTGCGAAATATTTTTCTTTTTCGTCGACATTATGCTCTTTCTTTCATTGTATGAGACTTAAAATCGAAAAATACAAACTGGGTTTTCATTTCTTACCTTTACTTGGTATGAATGATGAACATTTAACTTTTACCAGTATCAGAGCTCCTCTCACGGACTCTCCCAAGTGAATAATATCCTAACCCGCCACCTTTTATATAATTAATATTATTTCAACGACCGACACATGCAGAGTAAATGGAATTTAAGGCACAAATGTGTGAGATTTCAACCAACAATTGTAATACACTGTAATTTTAACAGTGAATTATAAGTGGAATCCACATGTCGTCTTCTAATTAGTTCGGATATTAAAAAATCCTTTAATGTATGCATAATTTTAGTCCTAAAAGGATTTTAAAACGTTAGCTTAAATTCTAGTATAACCGTTAGATCTTTGGATGTGCAAGTTGACGCAACCCCTGCCCTCGACGACACAGTCGCTCCACCAGGACCTTCTTTCCTCCACGGCCCGAAGAGTCGACGCTCTTCCAACTCCCTCGGGAGGTCTTTACCCACAGTTACTTCTGACGATCCTCGCTTCTTAATCTAACGGAGGATCGGTTCTCGCGGCTTCGCGAATTCCGCGATTGGGAATTTGACTCTCGGGTTCCGAGACCCGATACTCCCAGTCAGCGTTGACTCTATCTCTGTTTGTCGGGACCTCGCACTATCGCAACTCGCGACTCTATGACACCGAACACTCAACCTCCGAGACCCGAAGTGCCGAGGTGCCGATGACTCGAAATATCGCGACCTCGCCCACTCGTCACTTCTGGGGTCAGACTTTGAGGCCTCCAAACCTCGAGATCCGATATCCCAAGACCACTTGTCACGTCATCAAATATCGACGTGCACCATGCAAACGTTCCGGGATGTCGCGTTTCGCATCCTCGTGATCTCACCCTATAAGAAACAAGAATCCTCCGTCGCGAACTCCCGATCCATCTGACCTATAAGTTGGGTCGCGACCTCAGTGATTCTCCACGATAATTCAAGTCGTCGATTCTCTTCCTCTAGAAGAGTTTCTCCGTTCCCCACCTTTATCCAACGCAGTGGAAACTAAGGTGCTATCCCTCCAGGGCTTTTACCTACTCAGACCTTTTCAGAGATTTCTCGAACGCACTCCCTGTGCTCGTCCTTCAACGCTTTCCAGGTTTGAAGTCCTTCCAGACCCTGCACTGTCCCCATCACAGGACTCCGGCCTCTCTGCTCTCAGACTTGCTTCTGAGACTTCAAACCGACATGCACCCACCTGCACGGCTCGAATCACTCAAAACGACCCTGAGTTAGAGAGAACCAAAGTTCAACTACTTAGCCTCCTCGACGCACTCTATGCGGAGGTATTCAACTGCACTCGATGCAGGAATCTCTTGGCTTAAGCAGAGAAACGATTGAACTCATCCTCCCAAGCACTCAGCTTCTAATTCTTCCACATAATCACGTAC
>SNQJ01S0071324.1:99383-118705 GCA_010110895.2 Picea sitchensis | reverse complement strand
TTAACAGTATACAGAGAATAATCACAGCCATGAAATTGAATCAAATTCCTCTATTAATTCAATATCTGTACATGGGGATTTTACACCAGCTCTCTGTCTGTTCTCCTTCCTTCTCCTCAATGCTAATGCTGATACTGACTCTACTACTAATCCAATAATACAAAGGAGGGTGTCTTTATCCCGTTTTCCCTCTCAAAAGCTAAATTGTCAAATCTAAACTTAATGGTCTTATCTACCTGCACTAAATCTACTCTCTCTGCATTAAATCTAATAAGTGCCTCTGCTGTACAAGGACGAGAKCTTATCTGCTCGCGGTCTATTTCAGTATACAAGTACGCCTATATATGGAGGCTTTTATGTAACCGGCGGCGCTCATCAAAATGGTCAAAACCGTGATGCTGGCGTCACCCTGCGGTCTTTTCCTTTCTCTAAACGCACCTCGCATGACGAGGTGCGGATGCTCCTGCATCACAAGTATTCATTAACTGATGGTTAGGTTTAAGCCCAAATTTAATTAGGGCCGATGATATCGACGGTGTTAGAACATCAAATCTTCTGGGTATCAAATATATTATTAAAATGTGGGAAAATTCACTTCCGAAAATGGTTAGGAGCCATTGATCGTGTTAATTTTGGATCATTAGATCTGTCGGGTATGATAGGTATGATTAACGTGATTGCGATTTTGTACACGAAATTAAATCTTGTTCATCTATTTAATACTTTAAAGGATGGTTAGATCTGAGTTCGCTCAACTTAGAAAATTAACTATTTTGCGTTTTAAAATATTTTTGAATAAAAATATTAATAATTGAATAGATCAAATTAATGAACCGAGCTAAGTAATGATTAAATAAAATATTTACTTCCTTTCGTAAAGGAATTACGGGTCAAATTTAGTTACAACATCTTGGCTCCAACTAGGGATGACATCTTGTGCGAGATGTTAAGAACCACAGACTAGTTCCGCCAAATTGGGCATGGAGTCATGTCATAGTTAATTATGATAATTATTGTCCATTAGATCTATCAGTTATTCGTGCAGAAAGTCTATGTGATATTTTGATCTATATGTAATGATTAAATTTAGAAACCTTACTCCGTAATAATTGTGCATGATTTCAATAATTATATTAATAACAGTGGAGAAATAATGTTCGACATTGTGATCATAATTCAGAATTCGATTGTGTTTTCTGAATTTTATACTTTCTGTTTGAAATAGTGAAAACATGAGCTTTTTTCAATACCGGTTCTTCAAATATTGAGAAGAAGAGGGAAGATTCAAAGGTAGAGTCTACCCAGGTTAAGAATGACGAAGGAGAACCTAGTGCAAGACCGAGGTCTCTAGCACGGGTTCGTCATAATGTCACTCACATCAATATGGATGAGGATTTTGGTATGTTAAAGGATGTGATTTCAAAGTAGGAAACTCTTCAGGACAAGGTTGATATTTTGTTGCATCAAGTAGTGCATATATGACCTAATGTTCACCATTTAAGTCTACAGGGTGCAACACAGAGTGACCCCATTTACATTTATGATTAATATGGAGGAATTATAATTACATTTTGAAAGAAGTTGTATGAAGCTGACCTTTAATATTTACATAGATTTTCTAAAAGACCGTGTTTAAGGTGATATAACCCATGAATTTTGGACCTATTATATCAAATGATGTCGATATCATATTTATAAGATGGGTTATGTTTTTGTTTATGTGTTAATAGTTTTATCTATAATAAATACATTGAGATATATATATAAATGTTGTGTCTTTATACACACTGTGTATTTGGATATGATTTCTTTGATTTATTTATGTAAATTTTTTATTTCTTGGGATTAATTTTTATCTTAAATTTCAATAATGAGTTTCAATGTTCATTATCAAAGGGTATAATTAACATCTTGGACATGATGATATGGTTAAAAAATATAGTCTGTCTTCAAATTTGAAATATATGTATGCGAAATATGAACACGTTAGTAAGATAACATAGAAGGATGATGATTTTATGATAATGTATTTCTTTCAAATATTTTTGTAATAAATAAAAAATTTCTAAAGATATCAAATTAAGACAGAAAGAAAATATGAAGAGTTGATTGTATAAAAATGACATGTCTAAGTAAGTTCAAGTCTTGAAACTGAGACCCCATGTATAAAACTTTATATATATAAAGATCCTTTCAACATAAAATTCAGCTAATAGCTTAGTGTTGCTCCACTGCCAGTGAGCATCCATAGCTCCGATGAAGACACCCTGAAATCAAAGGACTTGCTCCACTGCTAATGAGCGTCCATATCCCTGATGAAGATACCTTCATTTCAAAACTGAATTTCTTTTCACCATCTTGCTTATTCTATTTTACTAACTTGAAATATTCTTTATTCATGCAAAGATGGGGGAAATTAGCGTGTTTTAAAACACAAGGGATGATACCTATTTATAGCTATAGTCTTTAAATGTTGGGTTGATTTTATAATTTTTATTTAATAAAAAGGTATCTCAGAGAGAGACTTATTGAATATACGGTGTCAAAATTATGTAAACCAAAAATAGATATTTTCAATGAATCTAGGTCTGATAATCAATGCAAATTTCTATAACAGATAAGAATTCAGTGAAAGAGAAACAAACAAAGTGTTTCATCATATTCATATTAATAGTAATGAATGTTTTCAGAGTTGCACATATAACTTGAATGTTTGTAGACGATAGTAATAAACCATGTTAACATTCAAGAATAAAATATATCAACCTCTGATCTTAAATATAATAGGTCAAAGATGAAAAGTTTTTATTCATATTTTACTTTTTATTATTTATTATTATTATTATTGTTATTATAAGGATATTTATTTGATGGTATGTACAATGAGATATTAAGAAATTTCAATAAATCATGAAATGTTTTAGGAAACACCTATTTACAAGTGCTCCTAATCTCTCATCTTTAATATTTTTCAATGAAAATGCATTTTTTTCTTCAATATTATCAATGATGAAGAGCCCACACCATAAACTATCGAATTTTCTATGTTTACCAGGCTCTTCCCTTCTTTTGTGCCATTTAAAAACTAAGTCTCTAGGTTGGAAAGTTCACTCTTTAGCTCTTTAATAAAATAATTGTTTAATCCTTTCCTGATAAGCTTTATGTTTTTCATTAAATATTTCTCACGTTTCTTGGAATTGAATTAATTGGTAGATTATTTTTTGTAAATCATTTGGTTCTTCATGTATATCTTGAAGGATTTTCATTACAAGAGTTCCCAACTTGACAGGAAGAATGGAATCAATTCCACAAACTAGTTGGAAAGGTGAAGTACCAGCTTCTTGCTAGTTGTGGAGCCTGATTATCTTCCTGATTCAGAGGTAATTATTTTTCAGCCGTGTTTATACCCAATGAATACTTTACACCCCGGAAGAATATACACTCCTACACGCGTGGGAGTGTAGGAGGGGTTACCCCCCCCTGCGGGGGTTCGAGGGCAAAGCCCCCGAAGGAAAAATTCCCTTGTAAATGTATATTGTAATTTCATAGTAAATATGGACCGCTCATTATAAGGTCACATATCTAATGATAGAAGTTATGTTAGGGTTTTTTTCCCTAGAAGGCAACCCTTTTTTATGAGGGAAATGTATTGCAACTATGTATCATCGCGAATATTGTATTCTAAGTGAGGATACTATGAGAGAAATAAGAGGAAGATACAACAGGTGTGTTGTAGGTTGTATCCCTTCATTTGCTGGATAATAATAAAGGAAGGACCTGGCAATTTCTCTGGTGGACGTAGCCCACACTGGGTGAACCACATATATCCGTGTCTCTATTATATTGTGTATATTCTATGTTTTATTTCCACATTTGTTTTATTTTATTTCTCCGCGATCCTATTTTTCTAACAACTGGTATCAAAGGGAAAGGTAACTCAAAGGAAAAGAGGGTTCCAGGTTCAAGTGGGAGCAATGGCAAAAGATGGAAAATTTAGGGTCAATAAATTTAATGGCCAAAACTACCATTTATGGAAGATGCAGATGGAAGATTATTTATATCAGAAGTATATATCCCTACCATTGGGTGGAATAGAAAAGAAGCCGACGACCATGAAGGATGAAGAATGGGAGGTTCTTGACAGAAAGGCACTAGGAATGATACGGTTGAGCCTGGTATCGTTGGTGGCTTTCAATATCTCGAGAGAAAAGACAACAAAGGAGTTGATGGACAGATTGGATAAACTATATGAAAAATCCTCGACGTCCAATAAGGTATTTCTAATGAAGAGATTATTTAATATGAAGATGTCAGAAGGTGGTTCTGTTGCATATCATTTAAATGAATTTAATATGGTTACAAATTAGTTAAGTTCTATAAAAGTAGACTTTGATGATGAGGTCAGGGATCTTATAATATTGTGCTCATTGCCAGAAAGATGGAATGGATTGGTCATGGCTATAAGTATCTCTGTCTCTGGTTAAAAAACTTTAAAATTTGATGATGTTGTTGGTGTTATCCTTAGTGAGGAAATGCAATGGAAAAGCACAGGTGAGACATCAGGTAATGCGTTAAACATGGAGAACAGGGGATGACAAAAGGATAGAGGAAAGGGCTCAGGGAACTGCGAGAATTTGAGGAAGGGAAGATCCAAATCCAGACTCAGAAATATAGAGTGCTGGAATTATGGAAAGAAAGGACATATGAAGAAAGAATCCAGAGCTCCAAAGAAACAAAGAGACGAAAAGCAAGAGAAAAATCGGGAAGCAAATGTAATAGGTGATGTGTTACAAGATGCTTTGATTCTTTCTATAGATAATATTTCTGATTCTTCGGTAGTAGATTCAAAGGCTTCATTTCATGCCACACCCCATAGGAATCATTTTCTATATTATGTTCAAGGTAATTTTGGACATGTTCATTTAGGTGATGATGCACCATGCAAAATTATTGGAATGGGAAAAGTAAAAATAAAGCAAAGGAATGGAAACCAATGGTTGTTGAAAGAGGTAAGACATGTTCCAGATCTAAGGAAAAATATAATTTCAATAGGGAAGTTCTCAAGTGAAGGTTGTATATCCATATTTACATATAAGATGTGGAAGGTCACCAAAGGATCACTGGTGATAGCAAAAGGAGAGAAGGTAGGTACATTGTATTTATGCACTGGTAATACTGAGTCTTCTATCTCTTTAGCTTCTACAAGAGTGGATACATCATTATGGCATCATAGGCTTGGACACATGAGTGAGAAGGGGATGCACATACTTCACAAAATAAATTTGTTTCCAGATCTTAAACAAATTGATTTGGATTTCTGTGAGCATTGTGTTTATGGAAAACAAAAGAGAGTTAGTTTTCTCAGAGTCGGAAAAGAAAAGAAGGGTGAAAGGTTAGAGCTTGTGCATACAGATGTATGGGGACCAACTCACGTATCATCTCTTGGTGGCTCTCATTATTATGTTACTTTTATTGATGATGAAACTAGAAAAACTTGGGTTTATTGCATTCAACAAAAATTTGATGTTTTTGATACTTTTAAGAAATGGAAAGCTTTAGTTGAGAATGAGACAAGAAAAAGGTTAAAGTGTCTCAGATTCGACAATGGAGGTGAATATTGAAACAAGGATTTTGATGATTACTTACCATGGGATTCGTAGAGAGAAGACAATTCCAGGAACACCACAAGAAAATGGTGTGTCAAAAAGGATGAACATGACAATCATGGAGCGTGCAAGGAGTATGAGATTGGATGTTGGTTTTCCCTTACAGTTCTGGGAAAATGTTGTAGATACTGTTGTTTACTTAATAAATAAAGGACCTTCAATCTATTTGGATGGTGGAATTCCATAGGAGGCATGGACATGTAAAAAGGTAAACTATTCTTTTTTGAAGACTTTTAGTTGTGAAGCATTTGTCCACATTGATAAAGAAAATATAACAAAGCTTGAGGAAAAATCCAAGAAGTGTACCTTTATTGGATAGAGTGTTAATGATTTTGGTTATCTCTTATGAGATTATGAAAATCACAAAATCATTAGGAGTAGAGATGTCATATTCAATGAGAAGGTCATGTACAAAGATCAGTTGCAGGGAAAGATACAAGAAAAAGAAAAAATGGAATACACAGTGCTTGATGAGATCACTGAAAAAGAAATTCCAATGGAACCAGAAAATCAAAATGTACAACAACATGAGAAACAGGTACCTCAAACTCCTGCAAGTGTTGTTAGAAGATCTACCAGGTTAAGTAGTGATCCAAGATCTTTTCATCGTGACTTATAAAGAATTGCATTAAATGAACATAAATTAAAAGTGCACCATTAAAGAAGGAAAAGCTAAAAAATGAAGAGATATAAGCATCAGATATGTTGAGTCTCAGTATTGACAAATCTATTACCCTATATTACCCTCTATATGAGCCTATTCTACCTATGCTATGAGAGTATACTTGACTATTTCCTCCATAAATACACTTAATGACCTCGTTCATATGCATAGAGAGGTAATTTATGATTAAGGCACGAATTTTTTAATTTTCTTGATTAAATTTGATTAAATGATTGATTATGTGTGTTCCTAATCACTTTTACTGTTAAGCAGTTTCATCTGGTACTGCAACCATATCATGATCTTGTACCCTGTCTGATCCAGTACCAATGTTCCACCTATTTCGATACTCCACATCGCATCCGGTACCAAATCAACATTGCATCCGGTACCAACACACTCAGAATTTCATACGGTACTAGTCTTGCCCCTGATCTGGTACTAAAACCCTATCTACAGGATTTCGGTACCAACTGTGCTAGTTCAATACTAGAAATAATTCAAACTTTTGGAATGTTCTAGACGAAAATCGGGAACATGGGTTTTGTCCAGAATGATGTTTACATGCAGAAATGTGTGTCATAATTCACCCATATCACACGTGTGGACCTCCATCTCAGGGGGAATGATTCTTCCAAAATTAGTAAAAAACTCAAACTGCCAACTTGCGCCTCGATGTTCGTGCATATGGCATCAGATCTGGAAATTCGAAGATATGGGTTTTGTCTAAAATATGACAAATTGAGTAATCTAAAGGAAGTTTTTCAAAATTATAATTGGTTTGGGAGATATGGGTGGCGCCCTAACTCGAATCTACCTAAATTGATATAAAACACAGATTTGTGGGATTTATCCTAAAATTGTGAAAATTGTTTTCTTAGTTTGGGGATTCGGTTTCATCCATTCCTCAATGGATTTTATGTATAAATAATACCTCATAGGTATGAGTGAGAGAGGAATTACTATGATGTAAGATTGGTTCTTAGAGAATGATACACATTGTGATGTTGAATGAGATGTTGAACTGCTGATTCAATCAATCAATTGAAGGAATGAAAATGTCATTTTGTGTAATTCATGGGAATGAGTAAAGTGATTTAGTTTGAAATCTCTTTAGAGGTACCTTGTTGGTTCGGCAAGGGCCCACTGCCCCAACCAAGGTAAACCTCATTGTACATGTTTGTGTGATTGTGTGAGTGTGTACATTTAACATTTGTGTTTTGTCAATGATTTTAAATACATTTTAATTACAACACAAAATCACTTGCTTTTGAATCAGTTTGAGTAATTAGACATTGAACATAGTAGATAAGTTCCATTTTCATTTATGTAGATTGATATTTAGTTAACAAGAGTTGGATAGATGTGTGTGATTGTTAAATATGCAATTGTTATTGTTTTGAATTTATTATTGTGTTTCTCTTAGTAGGTACAGGAATCATAAGACTTCATCTCTCACCTTCATGCTCCCTGTAATGAAGTCTTTCAATCATATTGATTGCCTCCTGTATTGAAGAAGATTTGATTGACATTGATAGAGTTATGATTGTTTTTTTTCTAAGAGTGGATAAAGTGGATTGTTGATCACTGTTTTGATTGCTACAGGAAACAAGATCTTAAGTTCATCTCTCTAATTCATAAGCCTGGAATGAACAGACTTGTCACCTAAGAAAGAATCATTTGATTGATTGTTTTGCTTGAGAAGTTTTATTATCAATTTTCTCTGCTAAGTTTGAAGTTGTGTGAAGCATTTAGATATCCTAAAACAAAGTGTTAAATTGATGATTGGTTTAGTTACTAAAGATAACAGATTTAAAGTCCATCTTTCCACTTCATGAACTTGTAAATGGATAAGGCATTATCTGAGAAAAATATTTTGAGTGCATGATTGCAAGTTTTGCTTTCGAATTTCCGAATTGTGTGAAGAGTGTTATCTTTGAAAACAAAGTATTTTGTTATATAAGCTATACTAAAAAGACATAGGAACCTATCTGTTATCGACACATATAGTGCATCACCTCTACTAATTACGAATCCTGATTGATAATTTATGTTTGGTAGTATATTATGCAAATAATTGCACCAACATTTTGGCGCCATTGTCGGGGAGTTGTAAATGATAATAGGTAGTATTTAGATTAGATTGATTTAATTGTTTTGGATTGGTTTTATGGATGACCTAAGGGAGGAGAGAATATAGTAAGACGTTTGGGAAGAGCCCATGCATCCACTTTGGTGGGGTTGCTCCAAAGTTAGGTTGTCCTCTCTTCTTTTGATGCAAGTGTGTTTTTATTTATGCAACTTTAGTTTTATTTATGATGAGATAACTTGTGCGAACATATAACCTGGTGACAGTAGGGTCCCAGTAATGCAAGGAGTTCAAGTTTGGTGTGTTATATTTTTGCAAATAGTTTTAAAATTCAGATCTTTGATGATAAATAATTTTTGGGGTGCTGTAAGAACCCTTGAGTATTAAGTTGTGTTGTGAGACAAGGATCATCAACCAGCTAGAGTAATTCAAGGATGATCAAGAGCTTGAAGAATGTTTCTCCAAGAACTTTCTCACATTCTAGCAGCTGCTGGGATATCTACCTCTCAGGAAGAGCATATCTTGACAGTAGCCAAGAATTTAGTTGTCTCTCAAAAAGAAGATTTAGAAGTCCCTTCGGATTCCTATTGTCAATTTGTTGAGGAGACTCAAGAATCATGGATATAATGAAATGAAGAACAAACATTGGAACGTGAGATTGAGGATTTCTTAGCATTCCTCTTACCAGATCCTGTATGTACCTCAGAGACCAATCATCTTGAAGAAAATACTCTGCGTGGCATGGAAAATGAGGACATGTTGTGTGACCTAAACAAAGAAGGGAAACAAGAATATCTTGATCCTATTGAAATATGGTTCCAATTAGTTGTCAGTTCACACTACTCTTTTACTTTTCATTATTGTTTGATCTCATTATCAAAGCAGCTGGTCCTTCATACTTCGATATGCATTAAAATTTATTGTTTAAACCCGACTATGGATATATTTCTAACCCTTCTACGCACATGGCTTCACTGGAAGTATTCCTATACTTGAAGGACATTTTCTTTTGTTCAATTAGAGTAGGATAGTAAATAAATAAATAATTTTTTCAATGCAACCTATCTTTCATACTTTTCATAAATGGGAATGTCAAAAGCTAATAAGAAGTTGGTTTAAGATCTTTCATTCATATAGTAGATTTCTTTCTAAAAGTTATGATAATTTTGTTTGGAATATTATGAGAAGGGAATATCTTCATCCTCCAAATGCACATATAATACTGGAAGGGTTTCAAAAGCGGAGAAGGCATCCTTGTCAACAGAAGATAACCCTTAAGGGAGTGCTTCATGACCTATTTTTTCAAATTTCTTCTTTTTCCTTAAGTTGTTAAAAATGATGCATTCGTGCTTTATCGTTACCTATCTATTTTAAGACCACTATTTCACAAGGATTATTAATTAAGTGATATTTTTAATAGCAGTTGAAACTAAATGTTAATTCCAAACTATTTTATTCATAGCTAATAATTCAACTTTTGACATTTTCCCTAAATTTTCTGTTTGTAAGCATGAATAAAAATCTAGTTTTAATTAGTTCTATTGGTTTGTTTTTAGCAGATGTTCACAACCTTCTGAGAAGCCCTTTTTTTAGCATCTCACATTGTTTGCATGAGGCCATGCAAAACCTTAGGCATGGGGGAGTGGTTGCTGAAACCTTCGTATTCTTTTGCAACTTCCATTGGCGAGGCCAAATCAACATGTTCAGTGCTAGGATTTGATAGTCATTTCTAGAATTCTGGTACCATTCTATTATGGTACTGCAGAATGGTGTTCATCCGGTACTGCAAACAATATTCAACTCTGTGCTATTCTGGTACTAATGGTCATCTCTGTTCTCATTCGGTATCAAAGGAGAAAGCATGCATTCATCCAGTATTGAACAACATTCCTGTGCTCATCCGGTACTGATGGTCACCTCTGTGCTCATCCGGTACCAAAGGAGGAGGTCTGCGCTATTCTGATACTAAACCACAACTCTGCGCTATTTCGGTACTGAACCACAACCCTGCACTCATTTGGTACTCAGGTGATCCATTACTGGTAATAAGGTGTTGATAGCTTTGATCACATATTCAAGTTTTGTTGCTCGATTTAAGAGTTTTAAGTAATAGGACACATAAAATCAACATTTTTTTTTTCGTTTTACTAAGGAATTAGACTAATTATGCAATAAACATATGGTTACTCTCAATTATTGCACACTCCCTACCATGAATTTATGTAAGCCCTCGTATACATCTCCTCGTATGGAAATCATTCATCCTGTCACTTTATTTCTTCCCTCTGCTCTATTCCAGTACTGCCTTGTTCTGTTACTGTCCTATTCTGGTATTGCAGAAACATGTTCTTATACCAAGTACCAATATGGTACTGATGCCAAGGTGATATGATCTTTGTCCTGTGCTTAACATCATTTTCACTTCAGGTAATTAGAGGTATGGGCTAATCTCTTTATGTTCTTTCTATCAAGGATCATTTAAGTCTTGTGTCGAATTGTTTTTACTCTCATGTACATCTTCCTCCTACATTTCTACACTCAACCTTGAATGAATCATCCTTGCTCTCCTTTAAGAAGATATTTCCACATTTAGCTTGATATGATAATGGGTGCACTTGTCTTATTACCTCATCATTTTGAAAAAGTGATTGCTAATTGAAATATCCATTGAAAAGTGGTTACACCATTATGTATAATACTAACCTAGTTGATTCAACAAGTTCTTGTCCAAGTTTATCTTTACAAGTTTCTCTTGGAGGTATTGATGAAAACCTCATGTGGTGGACCGCCCTTGCAAAACCTCAATGAACTTTCATGAGAACCCTAATAGGATTAACTAGAGGGACCTCTTAGTGATTATCCGAGATGTTCCATTATACATTGAATAGCTGAGATTTAAGTTGAATGTGGATGATGTCACCCTTGGGATAATTGTAAACAATTAATTATGTGACTAATAACTCTAAAACACTCTTGTACCACCTACCTTCCTCATACTCTAAAATGGTCAATGAGTAGTATACATAATTCTAAATCTTTTGAGTAATATAATAAAAAGGAAGTATCAAGAAGTACAAGTAAACCCTCAGGGGTACTGAACAGGCCTACTGGAAATAGGGCCATGCTTGTATGGTACTAAGGTAAACCCGTTGGGGTACTGAACATGCCTGCTGGCAATGGGGCTATGCCGGGTAAAGAGAGTTGAAAAACATAAAGTGGCACACTTAAAACTGAACAAAAGCCCTTGGGTCTCATTCTGAAGCAATCACTATCAAATCAAGGCTAGGATATGTCCTTATATCTCTCAAAATATGTTCTTAAGAACCTTCAAGTATCCACTTTATAGTTCTATCTTTAAAATAAATAGGTTTGCATGAGAAGTGGTACCCTCAGTATGTGTAATTCACCTTACCTAAGCAAGAAGAGCTTCATCTCTAAAAACTTGGATAAGAAACGAAATAACAATCTTGGGATGTATTCCTTTATGTGTTCCTCTCTTCAAATGATATCTAAACTATGCTTATATCACTTTTGTATTAAAGGTAATCTAGCCAAGGGGACCTATTAGTCAAATTCATTATGAAAACTCTTGGCCACTATCCTATATTCATATTAGATTCACATCCAGCCCTTTCTTTTAACTACGATCGAAAACAAATTGGATAAGACTTAACGCCAAATCACTAACAGATCTAATCTATTACTCATGACTCCAAATTTCCAACATAACTACTTTGCCATGGGTCAGAAGTGTGAAGCATAGGCCAGGAAGTTTATATTATGAACTTAGGAGCTGAAAAAGGGTGGAACGTCAAGAATGTTTAATCAAGTGAGGAGTACCATCAATTTTGAAATTTTGAAGATCATTGTTGCACGAGGACATGCAATGACTTAAGCATGGGGGAATATTGAGTCTTAGTATTGAAAACTCTATTACCCTATATTACCCTCTCTCTGAGCCTATTCTACCTATGCTATGAGTGTATACTTGACTATTTCCTCCATAAATACACTTAATGACCTCGTTCATATGCATAGAAAGGTAATTTATGATTAAGGAATGATTTGTTTAGTTTTCTTGATTAAATTCGATTAAATGATTTATTATGTGTGTTCCTAATCACTTTGACTCTTAAGCAGTTTCATCTGGTACTGCAACCATAGCATGATCCGGTACCCTGTCTGATCCGGTACCAATGTTCCACCTATTACGATACTCCACATCGCATCTAGTACCAATCAAAATTGCATCCAGTACCAACACACTCATAATTTCATCCGGTACTAGTCTTGCACCTGATCTGGTACTAAAACCCTATCTACAGGATTCCGGTACCAACTGTGCTAATCCAATACTAGAAATAATTTGAATTTTTGGAATGTTCTAGACGAAAATCGGGAACATGGGTTTTGTCAAGAATGATGTTTACATGAGAATAAGTGGGTCTGAGTTCACCTATATCACACGTGTGGACCTCCAGCTCAGGGGGAATGATTCTACCAAAATTAGCAAAAAACTCAAACGACCAACTTGCACCTTGATTTCCGTGCATATGGTATCATATATGGAAATTCAAAGATATGGGGTTTGTCTAGAATATGGAAAATTGAATAATATGTGAGCAGGTTTTCAAAATTAGAATTGGTTTGGGAGATATTTGTGGCGCCTTAACTCAAATCTGCCCAAATTGATAAAAAACACAGATTTGTTGGATTTATCCTAAAATTGTGAATTTTTTTTCTTAGTTTGGGGATTCGGTTTCATCCATTCCTCAATGGATTTTATGTATAAATAAGACCTCATAGGTCTGAGTGAGAGAGGAATTACTATGATGTAAGATTGGTTCTTGGAGAATGATACACATTGTGATGTTGAATGAGATGTTGAACTGCTGATTCAATCAATCAATTGAAGGAATGCAAATGTCATTTTGTGCAATTCATAGAATGAGTAAAGTGCTTTAGTTTGCAATCTCTTTAGAGGTACCTTGTTGGTTTGGCAAGGGCCCACCGCCCCAACCAAGGAAAACCTCACTGTACATGTTTGTGTGATTGTGTGAGTGTGCACATTTAACATTTGTGTTTTGTCAATGATTTTAAATGCATTTTAATTACAACACAAAATCACTTTCTTTTGAATCAGTTTGAGTAATTAGACATTGAACATAGTAGATAAGTTCCATTTTCATTTCTGCAAATTGATATTTAGTTAACAAGAGTTGGATAGATGTGTGTGATTGTTAAATATGCAATTGTTATTGTTTTGAATTTATGATTGTGTTTCTCTTAGTAGGTACAAGAATCATAAGACTTCATCTCTCACCTTCATGCTCCATGTAATGAAGTCTTTCAATCATATTGACTGCCTCCTGTATTGAAGAAGATTTGATTGGCATTGATAGAGTTATGATTTTTTCTTTTCTAAGAGTAGATAAAGTGGATTGTTGATCATTGTTTTGATTGCTACAGGAAACAAGATCTTAAGTTCATCTCTCTAATTCATAAGCCTAGAATGAACAAACTTGTCACCTAAGAAAGAATCATTTGATTGATTGTTTTGCTTGAGAAGTTTTATTATCAGTTTTCTTTGCTAAGTTTGAATTTGTGTGAAGCATTTAGATATCCTAAAACAAAGTGTTAAATTGTTGATTGGTTTAGTTTCTACAGATAACAAATTCAAAGTCCATCTTTCCACTTCATGAGCTTGTAAATGGACAAGGCATTATCTGAGAAAAATATTTTGAGTGCATGATTGCAAGTTTTTCTTTCAAATTTCCAAATTGTGTGAAGAGTGTTATCTTTGAAAACAAAGTATTTTGTTAATGATGGTTTTGTTATCTAAGCTATACTAAACATACATAGGAACCTAACTGTTATCAACACATATAGTGCATCAACTCTATTGATTACGAATCCCGGTTGATAATTTATGTTTGGTAGTATATTATGCAAATAATTGCATCAACAAGATATAAACACAAAAAAATGATAATGGAGTTTATCCCTGGTGGACTATGTCTCTGGGGTCTTCTCTCAAATGGGTAGGATCTTTCATTAACTCAACAAAATAATTTGGCAAAATACATAAGTATACCTCATTCTGAAATCAAGCTGCAAAAATAATGCTCAGATCAGAAAACAAACAACATCACTGAATTCATGGCGTCGAATTACCCAAAATTGACTGTCTCCATGCCTCGATCCAACTCTGTCACTCTTAGGCCCAAGAATAATTTTGTCTCATTTTCTGTGCCCTCTGCAACCTGCAATTATGACTGTACTTTGCATTGAAATGCATGCCCAAATGGTCGTACTGTCTGCACGCCTCTCCTTGTGGCTGGGTGGATGCATCATTTAAGAAATGATTCGAGTGTTGGTTACCATGTAACAACCGTGACCTATTGGTTAAGATGGATTCATTAAGGCATTGGTTATGGGCGGAGGTCCCGGGGTCAAAACCCACAGACTCTCCTTTTGGCAACGTATTATTATATGATATATATATATATATAAGTTTGTTCCGCTAGTTTTAGAGGTGTTACTAGAACCGTATCCAAATGATATATCCGTGGATTTTTTTGGCGTGGTCCGCTAGATTTGGCAGACCCACCAAACCTCTTTTTTTCAAATATTTGTTCATGGGTTGTCCTTGGGAATTTCCTGCCTGCCATGTGGTAGCCCCTGATTGGGCCACGTGGAGGCCTCTCATTGGTCCATGCTTCTACCTTCCAAGTTAACAGGCCACGTTAGCCGTACATACTACCATGTGGCACGATCTAATTGGTCCATGGATCGATCCAAAAAATCCAAAACTGAGTGACACGTGGCAACCTCTGGTGCTGCCACATCATCATGTTGACGTCAAAATTCCACATGTCACCTTCCTTCTCCTTCCACGTGTATTTTACAGATATTGATGTCATCCATACGGATGCTGATGTCAGTAGTACGGATGTTGACTCATCCCTTGCTGACTGGGCTAGGTTGACCAAACTTTGACCTTGAATATCTTTCAATCTGTAACTCTGTTTGATGATTCGTTTGCGCCATTAGAAATATTGTGACGTGCTCTTCATGATCATGCCATTTTCACTGAGTTTTGGTAACTTTGAATTTTTTCCCTTTCTGTATCTGTTGGAGCCATTATGAGCATCCTGAGTTGCCTCTGTGAGTTATGAGTTGTTCTTTGCCTTCTCTGGATCCTTTTTGGATCACGCATTCCCACTGAGAGATTTTTGGACCACCAAAATATTTCATCAATCAACAGGTAAGTGAGGGAAGAGTCCCCTCACTTTGTCCTTCTCTATCCACTTTGCCTTGCTTGGATGTGTGCCTTTTAAGCCTACTCGAAGATAATCAACATCACCCCTACATGAATTCCTCATCCTCCTTTTCAGGATGATATCTTCCTATAAATCATCGAATTAATCAGGTGCAAAATCATCAAATGAAGGTATTGAAACTTCCTCATCTCGATCCATGATCATGGGAGGCTAAAACATCTTCAAGTTCTTAACGTTCACAATTGAGTAAATCTGCATGTAAGGTGGAATATCCAGACGAAAATCATTGGTACCACTTTTCTCCAAGATAGTGAAGGGTCCATAACGAATGGGCTTGAGTTTCTTGCCTTCACCCTATTATCACTCCAGGAAACTCTCCTAGGCTGTAAGTCAGAGATGCCTGGTAACTCACTCTTTTTGGAAACTATTTTCTTAATAATTGATGTGGTTTTTTGGATCAAGATGAATATCTAGGGACTGGACTGTGTCTTTAAGACTGTCTAGTAATATCAAATATCACAAGGCCTTCTAAAAATGCAATCAGACAAGGGTTGATCAAATAGAATAGAAGATAGCTGCTAAACCAAATTATACTCATGTAAAACAGTAAGCACAATGGGTTTAAAAACTAAGGCAATAACTTATGATCCTTAACTTAATCAATCAATTAGTGAGATGACAGTCACATGTAGATTGAATAAGCACCAACAAAGAAATCATTCACTCATAAGATATCAAAGAACAGAAAAGAAAGGTCTGAAAACACAGATGAAGGAAGCTTGCAATGTTTCATATATTAAGAATGAGTCTTAGTTACAGTAGCAACATGTAGAACCCAAAATTGAACCCTTGGCTCATATTCTATCCTAAGCTTTATAACTTTACAAAGTAATTCTGAGATCCTGAAAACAAGGATCAAATATACTAAAGATAGTAACTCAAAATTCAGTTGCAAAAGATGTGGGATGATCCCAAAAAATGAAGTCAATCCCAGATTTCATAGTCTTTCTCTCTTCTTGATTGTTGGTGAAGTGCAGGATAGCCTCCCAAGGCTAAATGATGACTCTCCAAAAGAGGCAAATTCGAATCTGCTGAGGTGGCAAAGTGTCCTGATTTTCTGTATTGTCAAAAGATATCAAAAACCTTTAGAACACCTCTTCTCTCCATAATCTGTCAAAAATAACTGTTGGCTTTGTCTTGATAATTCATCAGATGTTCATTCGAAAAGATTTCAAACCTTTTCAACTCAAAAAACCTTGATCTGTGCAAAAACTTGATTATTCTGAACATGACAGGATTTCGGTGGTTAACTTGGAAAKCTTCTGGGTGAGTTAACTACTGAAAGAACCGCTTTYGGTGGTTAATGAACAGTCGTCCTGTTCGCCTAAACCACCGAAACTGCATCTTTGAGAAAATTTCAAAATTTGTAAAAATGCTCACCTGGATCCCTTTTTTTGATGCTCAGGGTTTCTTAGATGAGGCAGCCCTTGTTATTGCAGACCTGTGAACTTCTACTGGTTGTGTCGGGTGTTCTGGTGTGTCCATCATAGTCATGGTTAAGTTAGCCAAAGTTTCCAATCCAGTCTGCTCCTCTGCTGGTGATTGAAACTGTTTTAACTTTAACCTCAGGATCCTGAGCTGTCTATACAACTTCATGTTTTCTCTGATCAATACCTTGTTTCTATCTTTAATTTTATCATGCTTCTCCTTGAGGGTTTGATTCATTTTGAACAGTTTTTCATTTCTGTCTGTGAGGTCTGTGTTGGATTTTTTGATCACCCTTTCTAGGACTTCCATTTCATAAACCTGTTGCAGGAGCTTGTTGATTTTCTGTGTTCTAGCTATTTTAGGGCTGCTTGAGGAGGCTTCTGCTTCTAGTTGCCTATGGGCCTCTAGAGGACTTGGTGAAGGTAGATTTGAATGAAAATATACACCCTATTCAGTCTGCATGTTATCCTGTGTCTCTGCCACCTCTTGTTCTGATTCTGAATCACTGTAAGGTAGATTTAGAAGGTTATTTCCTGTGGCAGGGTTTTTAGACTGTTTACCTTCAAACTGCAATTTTCTCTTGATTCCTTTCTTCTTGCCAGGGGATGATTTTATGGGATCTCTTGGTAGTGAGATTCCTTTCCTTTTCGTATGACTGCTCTTGGGAGTAGGAGTTTTTCTGCCCCTGTCTTTCTTATTTTCTGCCTCTGGTGGTCTTTCTGTTTGAAATTCATTCCAAAACAAAAAGAAGCCCCACTCAATCTGTTTCCTCTGCAGAGATTCTCTCACAAGAAGAGTAATTAGCCCTTGATGTGATAATCTACTGACAACCTTAGCAGACTGGGATTTTACTTGTCTTGCCATCTTCGTTAGGGTTTTGTGAAAGAAGTAAGGCAGGTTTATAGGCTCTCTGCGTGTGAAATGATTCAAAAGTTTAAAATGATAAAACATTGCCCTGTTGTAGCGCCCTTCACAAGTGATATACACCAAAATTGCCTTCAACAGGGACTGCCACTTTGGTTCCAAATGAGACATGAGAATATCCTTCTTCCAGATCAAATATTTATGCACCGATAGCAAATATGACCTGAATTCGATGTTTGAAGGTGTGGTAGTCTTGAACCAACAATCTCCCGACCTGGGTAAACCTGTGTACTCATCAATGGCTGCTTCGTCAATGATAATCTCCTCCTTGCCAACTTTAGCCATCCTTCCATCATAGGAAATAACAAATGATTTGGCCACCTGTTGGTGAAATTTGGTTAATTTCTCATAGTATGCAAAAACTCCGGTCTATTTGAAAAATTCGGCCACCTCCGGGTGAGCTTCTAAATACCACACTCCATCTACCTCAGATCTCAAAGCTGGCCCTGCTTTTGACATGGGTCAATGTTCAGTGTACCTATGATTATGGGGAGCTGGATGTCCAAGGAGACAATGACTCTATAAATTAGGTAGACAACAAGTATCACTCATGAAAAACTGATGGAACATGGTGACACAAACATTAGGATTACTGAGTTCAGAAAACTAACCCAGTTTCGGACGACAATTTGACTGAGAATATGCTGAAACTTTAGATTTTCGGTGACATTTTCATTTCTGAAACTGAAAGAGGATAGATTCTGAGCTTACCTGATAACCCGACCAGGCTTACTTGACTCAAGAGTGCTCGCTAGACTTAATCACGCTTTTACAATCACCAGAGGAAACGAGATTAGGATTCTCTGAAAATACAATTTACTGATGAAATCGTGAGCTTACGGTTATCTCAGCAACCTCCGAGATTCATAATGACTCATAGAGAATTCAATGAAGGAATAACCAGATCATGATGGCTAGTGTACCTGCGACTGAAATGGAGGGAGGTTCCGTGAAATCATACATGAAAATCACCGCCGTGTTTGGATTTTGAAAAGACCAATTTTGGTTGAAAGGACACAGGGACTTCAAAAATTTTGGATAGACACCATGAACGTGCATCCCCTCCACCATGGCGAGCTTTCAACGGTTATGTTTTAATCATTGCACCAACTTGACAGCTGGCTCATGCGAAAGCACGAGATTTCCATTTTTACCGTTGAAACACTTTCGGTGGTTAATCGCCTTCTTGCTTTGACCCCTTAACTGCC
>SNQJ01S0071324.1:88048-99333 GCA_010110895.2 Picea sitchensis | reverse complement strand
TTATTTCCTGTGGCAGGGTTTTTAGACTGTTTACCTTCAAACTGAAATTTTCTCTTGATTCCTTTCTTCTTGCTAGGGGATGATTTTATGTGATCTCTTGGTAATGAGATTCCTTTCCTTTTCCTGTGACTACTCTTGGGAGTAGGAGTTTTTCTTCCCCTGGCTTTCTTATTTTCTGCCTCTGGTGGTCTTTCTGTTTGAAATTCATTCCAAAACAAAAGAAGCCCCACTCAACCTGTTTCCTCTGCAGAGCTTCTCTCACAAGAAGAGTAATTAGCCCTTGATGTGATAATCTGCTGACAACCTTAGCAGGCTGGGATTTTACTTGTCTTGCCATCTTCGTTAGGGTTTTGTGAAAGAAGTAAGACATGTTTATAGGCTCTCTTCCTGTGAAATGATTCAGAAGTTTAAAATGATAAAACATTACCCTGTTGTAGCGCCCTTCACAAGTGATATACACCAAAATTGCCTTCAATAGGGATTGCCACTTTGGTTCCAAATGAGACATGGGAATATCCTTCTTCCAGATCAAAGCTTTATGCACCGGTAGCAAATATGACCTGAATTCGATGTTTGAAGGTGTGGTAGTCTTGAACCAACAATCTCCCGACCTGGGTAAACCTGTGTACTCAGAAATGGCTGCTTCATCAATGATAATCTCCTCCTTGCCAACTTTATCCGTCCTTCCATCATAGGAAATAACAAACGATTCGACCACCTGTTGGTGAAATTTGGTCAATTTCTCACAGTATGCAAAAACTCTGGTCTGTTTGAAAAATTCGGCCACCTCCGGGTGAGATTCTAAATACCACACTCCATCTACCTCAGATCTCAAAGATGGCCCTGCTTTCGACATGGGTCGATGTTCAATGTGCCTATGATTATGGGGAGCTGGACGTCCAAGGAGACAATGACTCTAGAAATTAGGTAGACAACAAGTATCACTCATGAAAAACCGGTGGAACAGGGTGACACAAACATTAGGATTACCGATTTCAGAAAACTAACCCAGTTTCGGATGACAATTTGATTGAGAATATTCTGAAACTTTAGATTTTCGGTGACATTTTCATTTCTGAAACTGAAAGAGGATAGATTCTGAGCTTACCTGATAACCCGACTAGGCTTACTTGACTCGAGAGTGCTCGCTGGACTTAATGGCACTTTGAAAATGACCAGAGGAAACGAGATTAGGATTCTCTGAAAATACGATTTACTGATGAAATCGCGAGCTTACGGTTATCTCAGCAACCTCCAGGATTCATAATGACTCATCGAGAATTCAATGAAGGAATAACCAGATCATGATGGCTATTGTACCTGCGACTGAAATGGAGGGAGGTTCCGTGAAATCATACATGAAAATCACCGCCGTGTTTGGATTTTGAAAAGATCAATTGCGGTTGAAAGGACACAGGGACTTCAAAACTTTCGGATAGACACCATGAACATCCATCCCCTCCACCATGGAGAGATTTTGGTGGTTCTGTTTTAATCATTGCGCCAACTTGATAGTTGGCTTGTGCGAAAGCACGGGCTTTCCATTTTTTACTGTTGAAACACTTTCGGTGGTTAATCGCCTTCTTTCTTTGACCCCTTAACTACCGAGAACAAAGGCTTTCGGTGGTTAATGAGCACATTTGAGGCTCACCTAAACCACCGAAACCTGATATTCTGACTTTTTCTTGACCAAACCAAATTCAAAATTTCTTTTGAGCTTATTTTCAAAATACGGACTCTCTAACCTACTTACAAAAATTTAGAAATAAAATTTAGACCACAACCTATCACCTCAAAAAGAAAAAATCCACCAATTTATTTGAGGAGATAACACACCCTTCAATCTCTCCTCGCTGATGTGAAGCCATACCTGGTCTCTAAACTGGAATTGGTGATCAACCCTGTGCTTATTATGTCGAGCCTTATACTGTGCTTGACTTTTCTCCAACTGTTCCCTGACTGCCTGGTGTATTTGTTGGATCCTCTAGATGAACTTGCAAGCTCTGTCCTTTGTTCGTTCTTCATTCACATTGACATCTCTTCCATACATCAAGTCCAAAGGAACCTTTGGTAGGTACCCAAAACATGTCTCAAAAGTTAAACTTTGAGTGGTTGAATGCAAATATCAGTTGTACACATGCTTTACATAGGGTATCTGTTCATCCCATAACTTGGGATGCTTGCTGCAGTAGCCTCGAAGAAAAAGTACCACTGTTCGATTTACCACCTCTGTCTGTTTGTCAGTCTGTGGATGGTAAGCAATGCTCCTCTTCAATTTGGTGTCCATCATCCTCCACAATCTAGTCCAAAAGTCCCCAAAGAATCGAGTATCTTGATCCGCGACAATGGATGTGGGCAACCCAAAGTGAACCCAAACATACTGGAATAAGATATTATCAGTCTACTCAACAATGATATGCTTTTTACATGGAATCAAGATACACATCTTGTTGAACCTATCCACTACAACATACAAATAATCAGGACCCCCTTTGGTCATTGGTAAACCCCCTACAAAATCCATGCAGATACTTTCCCATGGATGGGATGGAACAAGAAGTGGTGAGTATAGCCCCAATTTTCTATTAGTGGGCTTACAAGTAGAAAACATTGTTGAAGAAAAGATATGAATTGATCTTACTCAAGCATTTTCAGACTTTACTTAGCTAAATAAAATTAGATGGGAATATCACCCTATGTTTATAGCCAACAAAAATAACATCCTAACTCACAAGTATTAATTATGAGTGCTTAGGCTAGTCTTTTATCAACAAAAAAAAGCTTATTGGAAATTCACTTTTTATGCAATTTTCTGAATATATCAGTTGCTAAAATAAATGTAAGAACATAATTAAAGACACCAAGAGGATAATCAAGATAGATGAGACATAAAGCAATCCTTTATTTCATTCCAATTCACCAAAGAGTCATTTCTTTACAAAATCTCATACAAAAATCTTGGACCAAAGTCAAACTTAGAAATTCCCGATGGAACAAACAAAAGGACCTCTGACAGAAAACCAAAACTGAACTCTAAAAGCTGGATCAACTTTCCACAGATTGATGCCCACTTGACTCTGCATAATAGCCTTTATCAGTCATGAAAGTTAATTCACAAATAGACAAGTCTACACAGACTATCAAAGATAGATCAACACCTCTGAAGAACAAGTGTCTGAATGATTTGATTCACCTCTGAATATTTCTGTCTACAATAAGACCCTGCTATCGCAAAAGAGAATTAGGCTGTGATGAATATATGAATGAATGAAAGCTCAACTATATCAACATAAACTCAAAGAGAAAACCTTAGCATGCTTGTGCTTCTATCCTCCCTTTCTTTTGCTTTTAACAAGTTAGAATTGGTTAAGGTAGTTAAACCAACTCATTAGATAAGTTAGTTAAAAGACTCAACAAACTTTAGTCAGGGGGGAAAGGTAATAATCATAATAAGGGTCATAAATAAATAATAACTAGTAGGTGGGACCCCTTGTGACTCCCTTTGATTCATAACAATCACAACAATCATAACATAGCCAATAGTTAAGCAAAACACACCTCCTTGTGTCTCCCATCAACATATTTACTTTTGACAATTTTAGCTCATGAAACTCGAAATTATTTCAAAAATAATACTCATATCTCCAAAAAAAAACATGCTGTAGAAAGATCCATGAAGTCAATTGTCATAAAACAATAGATATCATAAAATCCAAAGCCATATCTCCCATTCTGTGATGAAACCCTTCCTTGGTTGGTGTTGTCACCTCTTGATTTTCCTAAATTTGCCTTTGGCTGTGCAGATCCTTTAGGCTTGATCTCACTGATCACGTGGGAAAAATCGTCCCTCAATTGCATCCCCGAAGACATGGATTTGTCAGAGTCATTGGAGGGTGAGGAAGGGGCAGCAGTGGATTTTCCTTTATCAAGTGCATGGTGGGCTTCAGTCTTCAATCTCTTGCTAGCATGGAAGGATTGCACTGGAGAGTGGTTAGGGGTATCTTGGACAATAGCGTTAACCGGAAGAGGAGGAGACAAAGACAAGTTGGGATAACCACTATGTTGGGAGACTGTCGGGTGAACAATCTCCTACCATCCATCATTTTCAGGGACCTCAGGCTGTAAGGAGACATGAGGAGGTACAAGGATATAGGGGGCTTACTAGGCTTGAAAGGGAGGCCTTTCAGGCCTATGTTGGACTATTCCCTGCCCAATCCAATTAAAGAATCCAACATGAAATAATTGGCCAAGCTCTTTTGAATCAATTTCAAAATGTATGGAGAACCTTGGCCTTCTTGGGCCTCGATGCCAATTACCTTGACCTCTGTTTCCTCGATCGTGGCTACCTCGATGAAAAAAATCATCCTACATGTGTGATAAATTAGAAAATAGTCCTTTAAATAACCACGCATGACAACTGTTAAAAATATGAAATAGATTTGGCTTAAAATGTACCAGGCTCATGCTATCCAATCCATACAAATTGTTTTACTATTAATCAACAAGCAGGAGGGTGAAAAGGGTCCAGGGATACATGAGGGGTTTGTAATTAAAAAAAATATGATATAATGAAAGGGGAGAAGATATGGTCACTTCTCAATGATAACAACAATCAACTGTAAGAAAACCAATAAAACCTCACTGCAATCCACACAGGACTCTGTCACTTTCATCCAATCTAACACAAAAATTCCCTTCACTATAATCAATATTAGAACAGGGAGTGAAAAAATGAATATGAGATATGTGAAGGGTTTGTAATTAGAGGAAAGTGAGATAATGGGAGGGGAATATAACGATCATTGTTCATGAAATTAATCAAGCGATCCATAAAACATTCTGTAGTAAGAATAGATGCACCAACCAACAATCATCATGACCAAATAACAATTACTGTGTATTTAACTAATTCACTGTCCAATATTCAAATAACCAACACAATGCTATCACAAAACAATAAATATTCCACATAAATTATAAGAGGTTCTATTCCCTTCATTCATACACTCTGCATTTCATAACAATTTATGAACAATGCCCGTTTCCAATATGTAACTATCAGAAATCAACCACTGCCCAAGCGTTTATTCAATCCATCACTATACTCAAAATTCATGTTTTCAAAATAATAGCGAGGTTACTATTACTACAATAGAGCCCATAAAAAATGCAATGATATTCGTTAACATATATATGCAGTAACCAAATAATCACAACCAAATTGCCACGCCTAAAATGACAATTAATCATACAACCAACAACCACTGTTTAGATACAAGCTATGCAGGAGTAATTTTCCTAGGCAATGTAGTTCTGCCACTGTAAAAAAAAACCAACTCAATGTGACTTAAAATATGGGCCAGCTATCCAACATGACTTCCATCAACAACATGCCTTCTTTAACCAACGGTCAATTGCAATAAATAACATGCTTAAAAACTCTGTGGGTATCCCTGAGTATAAAAACACCTATCCATACTACACACAATGCGCAACAAATTAAATCCCACGGTGAAACATTTTCGTTTATCACAACAAACACACAATCACGATATAACTGCGTATATCATATTGAGCTATCGATTTGATATGAAGTTGTTTCGATTCAGTCACACCATCATTGACCAAACTGTGCACACTTAGGCTTATTCAATCAACAAACACTAGGATGCAGTGGATATACTTTCTACAATCATCTAGTTTAGTAGTCATTCGGTCCAAAGAAAATCATAGTTACCATGCCCATTAATTACTTTGCAAAATACCATAAACATAACGCAATATCTCTGAACAACACGAAGCATTCACAACCAATGCCCGCCATCATCCAAATCATTATAAGTGCAAATACTAGTGACTGTATAACAACCAACAATTCACCACTATGGTAGGAATTAAATTAACTGAACAAGTTGTGGTAGTTATGCATACCCACGCATCCAATGGAAATGGGGAAAAATCCTTCTCCACTAATAATACTGAGTTACATGACACGAGGAGGGTGACTGTGAACTTTAGAAGTGCAATTGGTACTATAATATTTATTGCTATTATCACATAGGAAGTAACTAAATGCCATACCAACATGACTTCCATACGACCAATGGTGAGTTTGCATTTAAAGTAATCGACCACAATAATCCGTAGCAACTTGACAGGCCCGAGAGTGTTCCTATGAAACTCCAGACCAGAGGGTTAAGGGTTTTTCTCGGTAGCCATCAGAGGAGGAATAGAGCCAATTTCATGTAATAGTGAAACTTTGAAGCCAGAGGTATACACACAAAGAGATATGAGTCATTTGTGGACAGGTAACAATCCATGGCGAGGGGGTCAAAAAGAAGGGCGAGGCTCTTATTCGATCGAATAGTTTAATCAATCCATGGAGAGGGGTCAAAAAGAAGGGCGAGGCTCTTATTTGGCCAGACAGTTTAATCAATGCATGCAGGGTATAACCCTCGTGTTCTTCGTCCATAGTACCGAGGAGGAGACAGGGCCGAGTTAAGAACAAAACACCCAATTCGTGCCCCTTAGCGGTGGAAATTGAATGTCGAAATGAAACACCACATCGTGACGCAGAAAAACTTTGACCATTAAACCCATGAAGGCTAGAGACTACCTATAGTGACAGTGTATGAATAATTTTCCACCCCAGACTTAAACAAAAATCCTCTAACTGAACCTGTAGTAGCAACAAATAATTATCACCAGGAAGACTGATAACCTCTACAAACTCAAAAATATTATAGGAAGAACCATCCATTTTTCATTCAACAACCAAGATTTCACACATTTCCAACACTTAGAAAAAACAAAAGGCCATACACCTGAGCCAGTAATAATTTCATAACCAGAGTGAAGTCAAGAATGGCCAAAAAAAGGACACACCTGTTAACCAAAATCCTTAAAATTTAGGAGCATAACAAAACAACAAACAAACAATAGCCTGACTAGGGTGGCGACCAATGGGAAGTGTAAAGGTGACGTGTAGTAAATGCACTTCGCCTCCACCCACATCTCATTAATTCAACAGTACATGCCAACAAGACCTTCATTAAAACCATTAATTTAAAATCCGTGTTGGAATCCACATCAATTTCTTGCTAATTGCGGCATCCACATTGTATGTCCCATTTCTAACTTAATCATATTGCATGTCAACTATACAATCTAAGAGATCATGTATAGAATCATCACCAATAGCGCGATTAACATCAACCTGTACCATAGTGTAATCACCATGCATATAGACTATATAACTCAAATAAAATCGCAAAGCCATTAACTTCCATGAGCCACCGACGTTCATACCATATGTATATCGGCTACCAATTCCATTAACCAATGTATAACCATTACCATTATTACTTGATCAAAAGTGCCACCAACATTTCACACCATATGCATATAAACATGTAATTCGATCAACATTTCATGACCATCTTCTTGTTAGCTAGGGTTAATTAATATCAACAAGTATTTTTGTGCATGTAGTATCTAGAGCTTAGGATAGCTTCAAAATCTTCCCTTGCAATCATCTCTCATCTCCTTCAAATTATTTTCATGTGGTATTTCTGAATTAGGCCTCCTTTTCACTTGTTATAGTGTTTTTCCTTTCTCAAAACTACCTTTCATATAATTTCACTAACATGTTTGTTGCACAGGTGCAAGAAGAACAAATGCCACGAATAAATAGTAGGCTGTGGTAACATGAAGGAACAACATCTCAAAATTGCAACTCATACCAACAACAACAATATCTCATCAACCGTGTAACTATGTAGCACATCAAAAAAATAAGCAGATCTGACTTCAATAGTTAAAGGGGGTCCCACCTACTAGTATTATTTAGTATTATAATTAATATGCATTAGCAACACTTTGCGGGCGAAAATACGTTAACGTTTTCAATCGTCAACAAACTGGCGACTCCATAGGAAAATTTATTTTTAACGGATTTAGAAATCATAACTCATGGTTTCATAGACCAAGAACAATAATCTCAAGAAGACATAACTTGAATGATTATGCAACATTGGGAAGTGAGCGGGTTTAATGAAACGATGACCGAGAATTTGGGAATAACTCATGAAAAGTGTTAAGTATGAGGTGTTTTACCACTGTATGCATAATCATTTGACTGAAATATGTTCTTAACCTTCAAGGAGGTAAACTTATAGACTTTCTCTTAAGATCTCAATGGACAGATAAATGGAAAGAAGAAGCGGGAAATAACCAATTCCTTGTAAGACAACAATGGAAATATGTAACAATTTCAAGGGCCCTTCAGAGGAGTCATCATAACAACTGTGTAAGCTTGATTGTTATTGAATAACAATGCTTTGCAGGAGTGTCACTATGGAAAGATTTATCCAACATCCTATCTTGACCGAACACTAAAATATGATAAAGAGAAAAATTGCAACAGAAATAAAAAGCAGAAATTAAAACAACAGTAATAAAAGACAGAAATGAAGCGTGACGAGGAATAAAAAAAAATTAACTTGGAAAGAAGAAATCAAAGTACTGTGAAGCAAAAAAAATAATCACAAAAAATGAAAGGATAGCTAGGATACTAATTTACAGCAAAATATGGACAACATTAGAACTATTCATGTTGGTTCCTCGCAATATTTCAAGCGAGGGCTGCTAGTGCTGTAGAAAAACCATTTTCTTTGTAATTCGTTAAAAACTTCTGAGTTAGTGTCTAAGACCAAATTAATATGGAAATGGCTCAACACCTGAAACTCTTGTGTAATTATCAATGCCGTGACACATATTATTAAATCATCAAGATAAGCATGGATACTCACCAATTCATTAAAATCCATGTGTATTGTCCTTTTGATGGAGGTACTTGCATCCAATAAGCCAAAAGGTAGGCAGTTGTAAGACATAGTATCACAATTTGTAATAAGAGTGGTTTTGTGAAAATTTACCCTTCCTACTTTGATTTTACTATAACCAAACAAACTTTCAAGTAAGGGCTCCAACTGTGACTTTGCAACCTGTTGCAGAAACATTTCCATACTGAGAGGAGGGAAAGAGTTTTTCATGAATGCTTGTCTGAAATTTCAAATACTAATGCAGGTTCTACAATTATCAGAGGTCCTTGAAGCAGTTTCCCAATTTGAAACCCATTCAGGGTGGACTAAAAAGAACATTTTAGTCCTTAAAAAATCTCCCAACTCACTTTGAAAGGTTGCTTTCAGTGCAGAGTTAACAAGTATATTCTTTTGCTTAGCTGGTTTCATAGTATGCTGAACAAGACCTGGATCAAAACCACGAAGATATATTTTAAACCAAGAAAAAACATTTTGAAATCCACCAAGAAAATCAACATATCTCATCTCTTCTTCATTAGAACCCTGAAAATTTGTTGCAGATCCAGGTGTCCTAATGTTCATATAGATGGTTTCTACTACCTTGTTTTGTAACTCCTCTTCTTCCTGTTTTTATTTGTTGCCTACAACACTCAAGGAAAACGAACCCTCGAGAGGAGTCAAGAATTCAGGAATTTTATTATTTTCTATAGATATAATTTCCTCAGGCTTGAGAGGTTCATTTTGAATGACAACCCAAATGCTTTCATTGTTAGGGATGGCCTTCCAGAATTATTCATCCTCAGAAATGTATGGATGATGCAGAGATTGGAAAGCACAATCAGGCCAGTGAGGCAAGAGCTATTGAGTAGGAGAGGCTGCGAATACTACTAATCGATCAACTATTTAATTCTACTCTTTCCTAACATGAGTGATGTTAAAAGATAGAAGGCTCGAGACAAGCGCCCAAATAGTTTGGGAGTATTGTTCCACCAACTTGTCGCTAGGAGAGAATGCCTTACATATCAGGTTCACAACAAGCTCAGAATTTATGAAAATTGAAAGGTGACCACAACCAATATTAAGGGCGTTCTCAATGCCTAGCAGCAAAGCTTTGAATTCAATGTCATTGTTCAAGCAAGCAAACTCCAACCTTTATGACAGATTATGAATTTTCCCTGCCGGGGAAACCAAGATAATACCAGCCCCGTTACCTTCATTAGAGCGTGAACCATCAAAGTGCATATGCCAAAATTCATCATCTGAGTCAATTCTTTCCAGAGGAATATTATCCTCTTCAACAAAGATGGAATATACTCCTACGTTTTCTTCGATATGGTTTACGCTAGATTGCAGAACACTCTCTATGTAGGGTGAAATTCTTCCTTCTCTAAGGACTATAATGTTCTTTCCATTTCAGGGAATGGATAAATGTGTCCCGTTGAGTGAGAGGTATCCACCTGTTAGGGATTTCCAATCTCTCCCCAAGATAATTGAATAATTTATCACATGCATATCAATCACCTGAATGTTGAGGGTTGTCCTTATCTCCGGATGAGCGCATAAAATCAAGGTTACATCTTTAATCTCGCCTATGGTTGTTTGTTGTAGACTATTATAGGAGAGCATTCTTATGGAATTTTTTTTTGTACATGACAAGCCTAGCTCTTCCATAATAATCTTCGACATGACACTTGGGCCTGAACCACCATCAATGAGGAAACAATGGGAAATATTATCCATGATCTTTACAAAAATGTAAAAAGGGTTTTTTTTTACAGGGTATCTAAAATTATGTACACCTACTTTATTTACAGAAGAATCCTCTTCATCTACCTCTTCAGAAAGATTGGCTACAACAAAAGATTTTATTTCCATGAATTGTTTCAGATGCATCCATTGTTCAGGTATGACCACCATGTCTAGGAGGGTTGCATCTATTTTGATGTTGGCCAATTTATTCAGGATATTGTATTTGGAAGAGGGGGGAGGAGGAGTGATTCCTTGACTCTCAGGAACTTTAGGAACATGTGTAGTAACAATGGTTGGGAATGAACTCGGGCTAGAATTGTTGGACACACCTACCACACTTAGAGGGGGGGGTGAATGAGTGTGGGGATCTTTTTCCCAAAACTTCCCTCTTACACAAAACTCATTAGTTATCATTCAACATTTACTCATTACTCATTGTTGTCNCATTGTTTTCATTAATAATTAGTTAGATGTGAATACATATTAGCAACATATATCAGCAATATATCATCAACAAATCATCTCCACAAGGAACACAAGGAGCACAAGATGTATGTACAATTTTTCTTTTTATTATGGACTTCAATCTGGGGTTTTTTCAGCAACAACTAAATAGAGTACAAATCTACAAGAGCACCAACTCTATATGAAAGACTCAACTTACATTCTCAGCACCAACTGAGATGAGGCAACAATCCTCAACAGATATCAATC
>SNQJ01S0071324.1:68829-88038 GCA_010110895.2 Picea sitchensis | reverse complement strand
TCCCAAAACTTCCCTCTTACACAAAAATCATTAGTTAGCATTCGACATTTACTCATTACTCATTGTTGTCATTAATAATCAGTTAGATGTGAATACATATCAGCAATATATCATCAACAAATCATCTCCACAAGGAACACAAGGAGCACAAGATGTATATACAATTTTTATTTTTATTATGGACTTCAATCCGGGGGTTTTTCAGCAACAACTGAATAGAGTAAAACTCTACAAGAGCACCAGCTCTACATGCAATACTCAGCTTACATTCTCAGCACCAACTGATATGAGGCAACAATCCTCAACATATATCAATCTGTACCATAAACAAGAGCATCAACCATGCACCAACCTGTGCCAAACAAACTGTAATCAACCTGTACCATAAACAAGTGCATCCAACTATGTACCAAGTATATACCAATCCTGTTTCAAATAATCATCAACAATGAATCATCAATATGTATCAACATCATCAACTATACACCTCATTTATGTGCCAACTCATCAACTGCTTGTCTCAACCATGACTAGTTTTGGATTAGTCAACAACCCTAACTTGAAGTAATCATAACTTTGAACCTGTAATCTATAAAGCTCTAAAACTGATACACAATGTTCTTACATGTGTTTTATGCAATTCCTCCAAGTGTCACTACTTGGAACTTCTCAGAAAAGGCGTTATAGAAAAAATGGCATACCTTGCTGAATTCTGGCTTATTCTAGAGAGCGACCTTGTAGAGCGTGCCCCGCAATTTTTTTTTGATGAAATGATCTAAAACTATTAAAAAACATACTACCCATTGTACCTTAACCAACACATTTTGTCTCACTAAATTTGGATCTGTTATGAAGAAGTTATGACGTTTTTACCCGAAACACCTGATTTTGACTAGTTTTAGGACTGACCACAAACCCTATTTTCCACGGAGTTTAACTCCCAAAATACAACGACCCAAAAGATTAATTTTTAACCATAGATACTTGGATATGTTTTATCACTTGCATAGAAATTTCAGGATCTGAATCATTATAGAAAAAACGTTATAGCGAAAATGGTGAGATGACCTGTAAATAACATACCTTAGAAAGCATCATGAAAAGAATATATCCTTCCTTCAATTCCGACCCTTTTTTATTCAACTTCCTTCTGAAATTCGGCTTATATATCCTTGGTTACCTCAGTAACCTATATATATATTCAATATTCGTAAGTGTTCCACACCAAAAATGCTCAAGAAGCTCTCACAAGAAGCTCTCCATCAATACTCCAAAAGATATTCTCACAAGAAGATCTCCGTTGATCCACAAAAAGGATGATCTACAAGAGACTATTGCTATATTATTTATACTTTCATCCTCTAGGTCACTTAACCCATTTCTAGGTCACTTAACTTATTTTCCTTATTTTAGGGTTAACCACTTTCCACAAATAGAAAGTTCTCCAATACTTTATCATTTAAATATTCCTTCTTGATTTTGTCACCTTACTTTATCATTTGTTGATTTTGTCACTTCTATTGATTATTTAAATAATCCACCTTTAATTTGTCACTTTAATTTATCATTTAAATAATATTAACCCATTTCTAGGTCACTTAACCTATTTTCCTTATTTTTAGGGTTAACCACTTTCCATAAATATTCCTTCTTGATTTTGTCACCTTACTTTATCATTTCTTGATTTTGTCACTTCTCTTTATTATTTAAATAATCCACCTTGACTTTTTCACTTTAATTTATCATTTAAATAATGATTTCTTCTTTTAGGTCACTCTGAATTCTTTTACCTTGGGGGATTCAAGCCTTCATGTGGGGGTCCTTCATCTTCATAAGGCCATAACTCTCAAACCATGAGGAGTTATGTGACATTCCACATACCATTAGAAATGGCATGACAAGCACTATCCATCTAGGATAGTTTCAACAATAATTTTCTTGATCTTCATCTCGTTATTCCACATACAAGCATGGGTCCTCCAACCATTCTTCTAGGATAACGCAATCTGCAAAGCGTCTTCCTATGAGGGATTTCACCATAAGGGGACCACTTTGGAGTTCATCCGTTTGTGCACCTTATCAATCATTATAAGACAATAATGAGAGCATGGGTCCTCCAACCATTCTTCTAGGATAACTCAATCCGCAAAGCATATTCTCGTGAGGGTTTTCACCATAATGGGACCAATTTGGAGTTCATCCATTTGTGCACCTTATCAATCATGATAAGAAAATAATGAGTCATCTATACATTTTTCCAACAATGCATCATATACCAATGAAACCACATCGATCCATCTTCATCATGTATCAATGACAACTCATTGATCGATCTTCATCTATGCATTCTCATCAAGGACAATACATATTATATTACATCAATAATCAATCAATCAATCCTTTGACATCAATCAATCACTTGACATCAATCAATGACATCAATCAATCAAACCATTAGCATCAATGACAACATGATCCAACAAGAATAACTGTGAGGGGGGTCAAATTTGCCTTTGGGGGCATAGGATTTGTTCCTAGTATTGATGACCATGACATCTTTTGGCTCAGCAAAATCTAGTACAATGATAGTAGCTTCTGGTATTTTACCAAAGATTTTATCTCTGGCACTCTTCTTTACCTCACATGTGGTCTCTTCGTGGTGCTCCTTGCAAATTTTACACCAACTCTGAGGCAAGATAGCCTTAGGCTGAAAATTGTTTTCAACCATATTTCTAAAGGGGGGTGTGGAAGAGGATGAATCTCCAGGGATGAGAGTGGAGACAGTTCCCTTCTGATGAAAAGCTATCATGCGATTGTTCATATCTTGCACTAGATGCAAGAGAGTGGACATGTCTGTTTGTCTAATTGATTCCCCCTGGGGAAGTCCAGTTCTCTTAAGCTATTCTTCATACTCTGGACAGGTATGTAGAGAGAAACCGAGATTATCAATGGATTTTTCCTCAAGCCTATGACGGTAGGAAGAAGACAATGCATTGTAGTAATGCATGAATGTGGCTTGGTTTTTTGGGTGGATAAGTTTAGGGATTTGATTGTACAGCTTGGTGAAACACAAGTTGAAATACCTGATGGTCTCACCATCTTTATAAGTGATGTTATTGTATTCCCTTAACTTCTTGACAAGGATTTTGGATTGCCCATAAGTGGATCAGAACCAATATATTAACTCCTCCCAAGTAGACAATATCTTAGGAGGAATGTCAAAGAAATCGCTTACAACCTTTCCTTCCAAGGAATTGACAAACAAGCGCATGCAAGTGTCATTATCGTTAGCCCCTATGTTACGACAAGCATTAGAAAATTCCACTAGGTGTTCGTTAGTACTAACAATGTTATTTCCTGAAAACCTAGGCAAGTTCTCTTTAAACTTTGGAAGTGGGCGAGTAGCAGGTGCTATGTTAAGAGGAGAAGACACATGCCATGGTTTGGTTGTGGCATCCTCTTCGAACTGAAAAAGTCCATACTTTTTAATGACTTTGGTGGGGTTTGTAGTATATTGGACATGGATATGGTGGTTGTACAAGCTATCAATCACTGATGACGATGAAGATTGGGAAGATGAAGCACTTCCAGTGCCACCAAAACCACCACTAGATGCCATCTTGTGGATGAGAGATGAGGGAAAGAAAGATGAGATGGATGAATTAGATAAAGTCATCCTTAGAGCACCTTGTTGGATAGATAACACTACGTTTCTTCTTCCTATTTCAACAATAGGATGGATTTTAGGTGACAAGACTGTTCTTCTTCTAGAAGCACGAGAATCTAAGGACATGAAAGAAAGGCCAAAACTGAAGAAACAAAAGGTTATTGCTGAATTCTAGGCTGACTACGTCTAGCTTCAAATTGTTCTTGAACACTAATATCTCGTTCAATTTATGCCCAAGAACGGTTAAGCTCAACACGGGTCCTATCAATGTCTAAAATAGTATGAAACAAGCTCAAAGCAATGTTGGTCTAGTCTTAGAGTCCAGGCTCAAGATTGGGATGCCTTGCAATAGGAACAATCATGAATAGAAAAACAGTCAAATAATCAATAACAGAAAAAAAGATGTATCGATGAAAATCGAGTATAAAAATTTAACCAGAGAGATATCAAAGATCTCCCCGATATGGTCGCCAACTAAATGTTGAGGAAAATATATGAATTGATCTTACTCAAGCATTTTCAGAATTTACTTGGCTAAATAAAAGTAGACGAGAATATCATCCTATGTTTATAGCCAACAAAAATAACATCCTAACTCACAAGTATTAATTACAAGTACTTAGGCTAGTCTTTTATCAACAAAAAATCTTGTTGGAAATTCACTTTTTATGTAATTTTCTGAATATATCAGTTGCTGAAATAAATGTAAGAACATAAGTAAAGACACCAACATGATAATCAAGATAGATGAGACATAAAGTAATCCTTTATTTCATTCCAATTCACCAAAGAGTCGTTTATTTACAAAATCTCATACAAAAATCTTGGACCAAATTCAAACTTAGAAATCCCCGATGGAACATACAAAAGGACCTTTGAAGGAAAACCAAAACTGAACTCTAAAATATGGATCAACTTGCCATAGATTGTTTCCCACTCGACTCTTCACAATAGCCTTTATCAGTCATGAAAGTTAATTCACAAACAGACACATCTACACAGACTATCAAAGATAGATCAACACCTCTGAAGAACAAGTGTCTGAATGATTTGATTCACCCCTGAATATCGTTGTCTACAATAAGACCCTGCTATCACAAAAGAGAATTAGGTTGTGATGAATATATGAATGAATCAAAGCTGAACTATCTAAACATAAACTCAAAGAGAAAACCTTAGCATGCTTGTGCTTCTATCCTCCCTTTGTTCCTCCTTTCCTTTTTCTTTTAACAAGTTAGAATTGGTTAAGGTAGTTAAACCAACTCATTAGTTAAGTTAGTTAAAAGACTCAACAAACTTTAGTTAGGGGGGAAAGGTAATAATCATAATAAGGGTCATAAATAAATAATAACTAGTAGGTGGGACCCCTTGTGACTCCCTTTGATTCATAACAATCATAACAATCATAACATAACCATTAGTTAAGCAAAACACACCTCCTTGTGTCTCCCCTCAACATATTTACTTTTGGAAATTTTAGGTCATGAAACACGAAATTATTTCAAAAATAATACTCATATATCCAAAATAAAACATGCTGTCCAAAGATCCATGAAGTCAACTATCATAAAACAACAAATAGCATAAAAATCAAAAGCCATATTTCCCAGTCTATGATGCAACCCTTCCTTGGTTGCTACTGTCACCTCTTGATTTTTCTGAATTTGCCTTTGGCTATGCAGAGCCTTTAGGCTTGATCTCGCCGATCACATGGGAACAATCGTCCCTTAATTGGATCCATGAAGACACGGATTTGTCAGAGTCATTGGAGGGTGAGGAAGGGGTAGAAATGGCTTTTCCTTTATCAAGTGAATGGTGGGATTCAATCTTCAATCTCTTGCTAGTGTGGGAGGATTGCACTGGAAAGTGGTTAGGGGTAGCTTGGACAATAGGGTTAACCGACGAAAGAGGAGGCAAAGACAAGTTGGGCCAGCCACAATGTTGGGAGACTGCTGGGTGAACAATCTCCTGCTATCCATCATTTTCAGGGACCTCAGGTTGTAAGGAGACATGAGGAGGTACAGGGATACTGGGGGCTTGCTAGGCTTGGAAGGGAGGCCTTTTAGGCCTAGGTTGGATTATTCCCTACCCAATCCAATTAAAGAATCTGACATGAAATAATTGGCCAAGCTCTTTTGAATCAACGTTAAAATTTGTGGAGAACCTGGGCCTTCTTGGGCCTTGGTTCCAATTACCTCGACCTTCATTTCCTCGACTGTGGCTACCTCGACTGAAAAAACTCATACTGCATGTGTGATCAATTATCAAATAGTCGTTTAAATAGACATGCATGACAACTCTTAAAAATATGAAATACATTTGGTTCAGAATGTACCAGACTCATGCAATCCAATCCATATAAATTGTTTTACTGTTAATCAACGAGCATGGGGGTGAAAAGGGTGTAGGGATACATGAGGGGTTTTTAATTAGATAAAATATTATATAATGAAAGGGGAGAAGAGATGGTCACTGCTCAATGATAAAAAAAATCAAGTCTAAGAAAACCAATAAAACCTCACTGCAATTCACACAATACTCTGTCACTTTCATCCAATATAACACAAAAAATCCCTTCACTATAATCAATATCAAAACAGGGGGTGAAAAAATGAATATGGGATATGTACAGGGTTTGTAATTAGCGAAAAGTGAGATAATGGGAAGGGAAGATAATGATTGTTGTTCATGAAATTAATCAAGCGATCCATAAAACATTTTACAGTAAGAATAGATGCACCAACCAACAATCATCATGATCGAATGACAATTACTGTGTATTTAACTAATTCATCGTCCAATAATCAAATACCCAACACAGTGCTATAAAAAAACAATAAGAATTCCACATAAATTGTAAGAGGTTATGTTCCCTTAATTCATACACTCTGCATTTCATAACAATTTACGAACAATGCCCATTTCCAATCTGTAACTATCATAAATCAACCATTGCCCAAGCATTTCTTCAATCCATCACTATACTCAAAAGTCATGTTTTCAAAATAATATCGAGGTTACTATTACTGCAATAGAGCCCATAAAAAATGCAACAATATTTGTTAACATATATATGCAGTAACCAAATAATCACGACCAAATTCCCATTCCTAAAATGACAATTAATCATACAACCAACATCCACCATTTAGATACAAGCTATGCAAGAGTAATTTGCCTAGGAAATGTAGTTCTTCCACTGTAAAAAAAATCCAACTCAATGTGACTTAAAAGCTGAGCCAACTATCCAACACGACTTCCATCAACAACAAACCTTATTTAACCAGTGGCCAATTTCAATAAATAACATTCTTAACAACTTTGTGGGTATCCCTAAGTATAAAACACCTATCCATACTACACACAATGCATAAAAAAATGAAATCCCATGGTGCAACGTTTCCGTTTATCACAACAAACACACAATCACAATATAAATCAATATATCGTACTGAGCTATCGATTTAATATGAGGTTGTTTTGAGTCAGTCACACCGTGATTGACCAAACTGTGCACACTCAGGCTTATTCAATCAACAAACACCAGGATGCAGTGAATATACTTTCTACAGTCATCTAGTTTAGTAGTCATTTGGCCCAAAGAAAATCATAGTTACCATGCCCATTAATTAATTTGCAAAATACCATACACATAACGCAACATGTGTGAACAACACCAAGAATTCACAACCAATGCCCGCCATCATCCAAATCATTATAATTGAAAATACTAGTGATTGTATAACAACCAACAATTCGCCACTATGGTAGGAATTCAATTAACCGAACAAGCTGTGGTATCTATGCATACCCACACATCCAATCGAAATGGGGCAGAATCCTTCTCCACTAATAATATTTAGTTAATTGACACGAGGAGGGTGACTGTGAAATTTAGAAGCGCAATTGGCACTGTAAGGTTTATTCCTATTATCACAGAGGCAATAACTAAATTCCATACCAACATGAATTCCATACAACCAATGGTGAGTCTGCATTCAAAGTAATAGACCACAATAATCCGTAGCAACATGGCAGGCTCGAGAGTCTTCCTACGAAACTCCAGACCAGTAGGTTAAGTGTTTTTCTCAGTAGCCATCACAGGAGGAACAAAGCCAATTTCTTGTAATAGTGAAACTTCGAAGCCAGAGGTATACACACAGCGAGAGAGATATGAGTCATTTGTGGACAGGTAACAATCCATGGTGAGGGGGAAAAAAATAAGGGCGAGGCTCTTATTTGGCCGGGCAATTTAATCAATGCACACAGGGTATAACCCTTGTGCTATTCATCCATAGTACTGAGGAGGAGACATGGTTGAGTTAAGAACAAAACACCCAATTCGTGCCCCTTAGCGGTGGAAATCGAATGCCAGAATGAAATACAACATCATGACGTAGAAAAACTTCGACCATTAAAGCCAGGAAGGCCAGAGACTAGCTATAGTGATGGTATATGAAGAATTTTCCACCCCAGACTTAAACAAAAACCATCTAACTAAACCTATAGTAGCAACAAAGAATTATCACCAGGAAGAACGATAACCTCTACAAGCTCAAAAATATTACAGGAAGAACCATCCATTTTTCATTCAAGAACCAAGATTTCACACAGTTGAAACACTTAGAAAAAACACAAAGCCATACACCTGAGCCAATGATCATTTCATAACTAGAGTGAAGTCAAGAATGGCCAAAAAAAGGACATACATGTTAATCGAAATCCTTAAGACGAGAGGTGGCCGAGCGGTTTCACCCTGCTAAAATTATGGACCATAACACAACAAGAAGAAAAGAATAGCCCGACTAGGGTGGTGTCCAATAAGAAGGGTAAAGGTGATGTGCAGTAAATGCACATCGCCTCCACTCACATCTCATTAATTCAACAGTGCATGCCAACAAACCCTTCATTAAAACCATTAATTTAAAATCCATGTTGGAAACCACATCAATTTCTTGCTAATTGCACCATCCACATCGTATGTCCCATTTCTAACTTAACCATGTTGCATGTCAGCTATAAAATCTAAGAGATCATGTATAGAATCATCACCAATAACGCGATTAACATCAACCTGTACCATAGCGTAATCACCATGCATATAGACTATATAACTCAAATAAAATCACAAAGCCATTAACTTCCATGAGCCATTGACATTCATACCATATGTATATCGTCTACGAATTCCATTAACCAATGTATAACCATTACCATTATTACCCGATAAAAAGTGCCACCAACATTTCACACCATATGCATATATACATGTAATTCGATCAACATTTCATGACCATCTTCTTGTTAGCTAGGGTTAATTAATATCAACAAGTATTTTCATGCATGTAGTATCGTTAGAGCTTAGGATAGCTTCAAACTCTTCCCTTGCAATCATCTCTCATCTCCTTCAAATTATTTGCATGTAGTATTGCCGAATTAGGCCTCTTTTGCACTTGTTATAGTGTTTTTCCTTTCTCAAAACTTCCTTTCATATAGTTTCACTAACATGTTTGTTGTGCAGGTGCAAGAAGAACAAATTCCATGAATAAATAGCAAGCTCTAGTAACATGAAGGAACAACATCTCAAAATATCAACTCATACCAACAACAACAATATCTCATCAACTGTGTAACTATGTAGCACATCAAAAAATGAGCAGATCTGACTTCAATAGTTCAAGGGGGTCCCACCTACTAGTATTATTTAGTATTATAATTAATATGCATTATCAACACTTTGCGGGCGAAAATACGTTGACATTTTTAATTGTCAACAAACTGGTGAATCCACTGGAAAATTTGTTTTTAACGGATTTAGAATTGAGAACTCATGGTTTCACAGACCAAGAACAATAATCTCAAGAAGACATAACTTGAATGATTATGCAACATGGGGAAGTGAGCGGGTTTAATGGAAGGATGACCGTGAATTTGGGAATATCTCATGAAAAGTGTTAAGTATGAGGGGTTTTACCACTGTATGCATAATCATTTGACTAGAATATGTTCTTAACCTTCAAGGAGGGAAACTTATAGAATTTCTCTTAAGATCTCAATGGATGAAGAAATGGCAAGAAGAAGCGGGAAATAACCAATTCCTTGTAAGACAACAATGAAAATATATAACAATTTCAAGGGCCCTTCAGAGGAGTCACCATAACAGTTGTCTAAGCTTGATTGTTATCGACTAACAATGCTTTGTAGGAGTGTCACTATGGCAGTATTGATCCAACATCCTATCTTGACCGAATACTAAAAGATGATAAAGACAAAAATTGCAACATAAATAAAAAGCATAAATTAAAACAACAACAATAAAAGACAGAAACGAAGCGCGACGAGGAATAAAAAAAACTTAACTTGGAAAGCAGAATTCAAAGTACTGTGAAGTAACAGAAAGAAGTAGAAAAATTGAAAGGATATCTAGGCTACTAATATACAACAAAATCCGGACAATATTATAACTGTTCATGTTTGTTCCTCGCATTATTTCAAGCGAGGGATGCTAGTGTTGTAGAAAAACCATTGTCTTTGTAATTCCTTAAAAACTTCTGAGTTAGTGTCTAAGACCAAAGTAATCTGGAAATGACCCAAGACCTGAAACTCTGGTGTAATTATCAGCCCCATGATGCATATGATTAAATCATCCAGATAAGCATGGAGACTGACCAATTCATTAAAATCCGTGTGTATTGTCCTTTTAATGGCAATACTTGCATTCAATAAGACAAAAGGCAGCTAGTTGTAAGACATAGTATCACAATTTGTAATAAGAGTGGTTTTGTGAAAATTTACCCTTCCTAATTTGATTTTACTGTAACCAAACAAACTTTCAAGTAAGGGCTCCAACTGTGACTTTGCAACCTATTGCAGAAACATTTCCATACTGAGAGGAGGGAAAGGGTTTCTCATGATTGCTTGTCTGAAAGTTCAAAGATTAATGAAGGTTCTAAAATTATCAGAGGTCCTCAAAGCAGGTTCCCAATTTGAAACCCATTCAGGGTGGACTAAAAACAACATTTCAGTCCTTAAAAAATCTCCCAACTCCCTTCGAAATGTTTCTTTCAGTGCAGAGTTAACAAGTCTCTATTTTTTCTTAGCTGGTTTCACAATATGCTGAACAAGACCTGGAACAAAAACACGAAGATCCATTTTAAACCAAGCAAAAACATTTTGAAATCCACCAAGCAAGTCGGCAGATCTCATCTCTTCTTCATTAGAACCTCAGACATTTGCTGCAGATCTAGGTGTCCTAATGTTCATGGAGATGGTTTCGACTACCTTCTTTTGTTACTCCTCTTCTTCCCATTTTTATTTGTTGCCTACAACACTCAATGAAAACGAACTCTCGAGAGACGTCAAGCCTTCAAGAATTTTATTATTTTCTACAGATATAATCTCCTCAGGCTTGAGAGGTTCATTTTGAATGACAAACCAAATGATTTCATTGTTAGGGATGGCCTTCTAGAATTCTTCATCCCCAGAAATGTATGGATGATGAAAATATTGGAAAGCATAATCAGGCCAGCGAGGAAAGAGCTACTGAGTAGGAGAGGTTGTGAAGACAACTAATCGATCAACTATTGAATTCAACTCCTTCCTAACATGAGTGATGTTAAAAGATAGAAGGTTTGAGACAAGTGCCCAAATAGTTTGGGAGTATTTTTCCATCATCTTATCGCTAGGAGAGCATGCCTTACATATCAAGTTCAGAACAAGCTCATAATTTCTGAAAACTGAAAGGTGCCACAACCAAGATTAAGGGCGTTCTCAATGCCTAGCAACAAAGCTTCAAATTTAGCGGCATTGTTCGAGCAAGCAAACTCTAACCTGTATGACATATTATGAATTTTTCCTGTGGGGGAAACCAAGATAATACCAACCTCGTTACCTTCGTTAGAGCGTGAACCATCAAAGTGCATACGCCATAATTCATCATCTGAGTCAATTCTTTCCAGAGGAATATTATCCTCTTCAACAAAGATGGAATATACTCCTATGTTTTCTTCAATATGGTTTACCCTATATTGCGAAACACTCTCTAAATAGGGTGAAATTCTTCCTTCTCTAAGGACTATAATGTTCTTTCCATTTCGGGGAATGGATAAATTTGTCCCATCGAGTGAGAGGTATCAACTGTTAGGTCTTGCCAATATCTCCCCAAGATAATTGAATAATTTCTCACATGCATATCAATCACCTGAATGTTGAGGGTTGTCCTTATCTCAGGATGAGCGCATAAAACCAAAGATACATATTTAATCTCGCCTATGGTTGTTTGTTGTAGATTATTATAGGAGAGCATGATTCTAGCATTTTCATCTGTACATGAAAAGCCTAGCTCTTCCACAATAATATTCGACATGACACTTGGGCTCGAACCACCATAAATGAGTCAACAATGAGAAATCGTATCCATGATCTTTACAGAAATGTAAAGAGGTTTTTTTTTTATAAGGTATCTAAAATTATGTACACCTACTTTATTTACAAAAGAATCCTCTTCGTCCACCTCTTCAGAAAGATTGGCTACAACAAACGATTTTCCTTCCATGAATTGTTTTAGATGCATCTGTTGTTCAGGGATGACAACCATGTCTAGGAGGGTTGCATCTGCTTTGATGTTGGTCAATTGATTTAGGATATTGTATTTGGAAGAGGGGGGAGGAGGAGTGATTCCTTTACTCTTAGGAACTTTAGGAACCTAGGGTGCAACAGTGGTTGGGAATGAAATCGGGCTAGAAGAACTTTTAGGGGGGTCAAATTTGCCTTTGGGGGCATAGGATTTGTTCCTCGTATTGATGACCATGACACCTTCTGGCTCAAAAAAATCTAGTACAATGATAGTAGCTTCTGGTGCTTTACCAAACATCTTATCTCTGACACTCTTATTTACCTCACATGTGGTCTCTTCGTGGTGCTCCTCGCAAAAGTTACACCAACTTCGAGGAAATATAGACTTAGGATGAAAATTGTTTTCAACCAGATTTCTAAAAGGGCGTGTGGAAGAGGATGAAGCTCCAGGGATGGGAGGGGAGACAGTTCCCTCCCACTCAAATTCTATCATACAATTGTTCATATCTTTCACTAGCTGCAAGAGAGTGGACATGTCTGTTTTTCTAACTGATTCCCCTTGGGGAAGACCAGTTCTGTTAAGCTAGATGAGACATAAAGAAATCCTTTATTTCATTCCAATTCACCAAAGAGTCATTTCTTTACAGAATATCGTACCAAAATCTTGGACCAAATTCAAACTTAGAAATCCCCGATGGAACATACAAAAGCACCTCTGACAGAAAACAAAACTGAACTCTAAAAGCTGGATCAACTTGCCACAGATTGCTTCCCACTCGACTCTTCACAATAGCCTTTATCTGTCATGAAAGTTAATTTAAAAAAAAAACAATTCTACATAGACTATCAAAGATAGATCAACACCTCTAAAGAACAAGTGTCTGAATGATTTGATTCACCCTTGAATATTGCTATCTACAATAAGACCCTGCTGTCATAAAACAAAATTAGGCTGTGATGAATATATGGATGAATGAAAGCTGAAATATCTCAACATAAACTCAAAGAGAAAACCTTAGCATGATTGTTCTTCTATCCTCCCTTTGTTCCTCCCTTCCTTTTTATTTTAACGAGTTAGAATTGGTTAAGGTAGTTAAACCAACTCATTAGTTAAGTTAGTTAAAAGACTCAATAAACTTTAGTTACGGGGGAAAGGTAATAATCATAATAAAGGTCATAAATAAATAATAACTAGTAATTGGGACCCCTTGTGACTCCCTTTGATTCATAACAATCATAACAATCATAACAATCATACCATAACCATTAGTTAAGCAAAACACACCTCCTTGTGTCTCCCATCAACATATTTACTTTTGGCAATTTTAGCTCATGAAACTCGAAATTATTTCAAAAATATTACTCATATATCCAAAATAAAACATGTTGTCCAAAGATCCATGAAGTCAACTGTCATAAAACAATAGATAGCATAAAACACAAAAGCCATATTTCCCAGTCTGTGATGCAACCCTTCCTTGGTTATTGCTGTCACCTCTTGATTTTCTTAAATTTTCCTTTGGTTGTGCGGAGCCTTTAGGATTGATCTCACTGATCACGTGGGAACAATTGTCCCTCAATTTCATCCGCGAAGACATGGATTTGTTAGAGTCATTAGAGGGTGAGGACGGGGTAGCAATGTCTTTTCCTTTATCAAGTGCTTGGTGGGCTTCAATCTTCAATATCTTTCTAGCATGGGAGGATTTCACTGGCGAGTGGTTAGGGGTAGCTTGGACAATAGGGTTAACAGGCGGAGGAGGAGGCATGGACAAGTTGGGAAAACCATGATGTTGGGAGAATGCCGGGTGGACAATCTCCTGCCATCCATCATTTTCAGGGACCTCAGGTGATCTGAAAATAGAAGGCTGACTTGTTATGCTATGCAAGCACCCTCTACATTAAAATAAAACTTTACAGGACCTTGCTCCATGTGTTAAAATATGCAAGATAGATTATGTGCCAAGTTTATGCTTCTTCCTTTAAATGTTCATGTGTGAGAAAATGTTCTTTTAAATGGTTAAATATGTTCTTTAAATAAATACACAACAACATAACTTGCAGCAAATAAACCATCAAACTCACAACAATAACAAGATGATAAAGGAGTTCACCCCTCTCCGGGCTACATCTCATTGAGCCTCCATCAATGGACTTGGCTCTCTGGGATTAATTTGTCAAAAATTATTTTACAAGATGCTGCTCAACTCCAATGGAAATTCTGACTGTACCATTGGGATCAAAATACATAAAAACCCCAAAAATGACTAATAAAACTCTGAAAACGGATCATGGCTCATCCGGGCATGACCTCTACTACATGTGGCCTTAAGCTTCCTTGAGCTTCTCTTTGGCAAACACACCTGTAAAAGTACTCAAAATCCTCTGAAACCTGTTCCAATGTGTTCATAGCATAACAATTAGCCAAAAATGACTATTCAGTCACATAAAACAAACTTGGACTCACCAAAACATGACCTCAATCAATGAGGGCTTCAAGCTCCCTGGAGCTTCCTGAAACTTCAATGGTGAAAAACCTGTAAAATAAGTCTTCAAATGGCTATGAAAATAGTTCCAATGGATTCAGAATGTCCAAAAACCCCTAGCTGAGCTTTTACGGCACCTCATTCGGCCAAAAAATGAGGAAGATAGGCCTCCTGCCATTCTCTTCCTTCAAGCTTGCTGTCTCTGGTTCGCCAAAACGCACCTCCTATACGTTGAACCAAGAACACGCTCCAAAATGCGTGCTTAAACCCAGTACCAGAAACAACCGCAAAAATTTCCAAACTGTAGGATGGTTAAAGAATTTTTGGCTCCCAACCACAAACCGTTGGGCATATGGGCACCATACGACCTCGTTCCCCACACAAAAGGGCTAAGTCCAAGCCAATGGTGAAACACCACATATTGGTGCGTGGTTATGGTCGTTACAAAACCAATTTCAAAATCCCACGTGCACTTACGAAAGGTCATACGATATTAATATAGGACCAGGGGCTAGACTCCAATAAATATGCAAACTCCGCACGCAAGTGTAGCAAGTGGTCATATGTTTAAAACATATAAAACCACGGTTTAAATCATTGGAACCACACACATATTTCCGTGTATATAAACGGTCATATATAACAATACAGGCACAGGCTCCTTTACATATTCACACACAGACATATATACAATGGTCATATGGTGAATAATACAACCACGGGCTGGGGCTAAGCCCCAGCCCGACCCCGCGCCAACCATACAATAATGTAAACTTAAATACATTTTAAACCATTTATATAATAAGTCACATAGTATGGTGCATTGGAAGGGCGGACTTTGTAAACACTTTGCATTGTGGTGGAGGTCCGGGGTTCAAATCCCATGGACTCCATAAAGTTTGAACCAATAAACCATCGCCATGGTGCCACGTGGTAGCCCATAACTGGGCCACGTGGCACCCCACCATTTGCCCAATAACTTCCACGTGTCATAATGTGATTCACCCAAATGTTAGCCAATCCGAAACCGCCACATCAGCATATTCCAACTCAGCTCTGCCATGTCAGCCTGTACGAACTGTACGGACTGCACAGTCAACGTCCCTTTTTTTACCTGTTTGACGATTCGAACAGATCGCGATATCTCTTGCTCCCAACGTCCGTTTGAACCCAAATGAGTTGCGTTGGGTTCGTGATGACGAGGGCTATGATCTCGTTTGTTTTGAGGCAATTCCGAGAATGTTGATTTTTGAGCTAAAATTTGATCCCTGGTCCAGATTTTGATCACGCCTTCCCACTGAAAGGATTTTGGACCCACAAAAGCTTATGATTATCTGTCTGAGATTCAATACTCCTATTCTTTCAAGTTCTATCAACTGATTCTACTTGAAAAGTCTTTTCGACAATCACCTGGATACTTTGACATGCCTTGCACTGCAACTGACTATGTCCCTCAACCACTGTTCTCTGGCTGCTACTGACCCATTATTCTCTTTATGCTTGGAAGACTGCCAACCTTCCCACTGAGAATCAATTCCCTCTTGTGAACTCTTTGGCGTCAACACAATCCGCTCTCCAATGGCTGCAAAAACTTTCCTGCGACATCTTGTCACAAGCCAAGAAAACCATCAATCTTGAAAACAAATTTATACAAGACTGAAAATGATGCCAACAAAGTCTTTTTTCTCTTCAAGCAAATGGTTGCATCTTGTGCTTCATTAAAGCACATGGTGTTTTCTTGTATCTCGGTGTACTCAAAATCAACTTACAAGTTAACAAACACCATCGACTAGACATAAGTCGAAAAACATAATCGACACAACATAGTCGTCAGAAAACATCGACACAAGTCGAAACTCATTTGAAACATATCAACCTTCCCAAACTGACAAGTCGACATTCATGATACACAATCATGTTATAATCATGAGCCATTCATGATAAACTATCACCAGGTTCACTGCTTACACATATAAAAACAAATGCATGTGCATGACTCTTCAACTCTCCTTCCAGTACAAACATAAGTACATAAACCCAAAAACATGTGGGTACATAAGAGCTGAATATGAAAAAGATATATGGCTGTAACAAGTGAACATCATACTCCACTTTTACATCCTCTTGGCGAAGTTGTGCAACAACAAAAATGCCTTCAAATGAATTGCATTCACATGCAACTTGCATCATACAAGTTATGATAAACTGCTGCAACTTGTCATACTCTCCATAAATGCATACATAAGACTGAAATATGCATCTACAACAGAAAAATGCAAGCCTTACTTGCTCAAGAAATCCAACCATTTCTTACCAAGCCAACTCAACGGTGACTTTTTCTACTGAAAATCGTCTTCTTGTGGATCATCTTGACACACATCGATAATGGAATCTCCTCTTCCATTCTTACCAATCTCTTTATCCATCTGCTTCTTATGCTGTGGATGAGTGGTTGGATGCAATGTCCAACATTGGTCAATGAGATGACCCCGCTTCTGACAATGAGTACAAATCTTTTGCATCCTCTTTTCACGTTGTCTTTGCTTATAAAATTTCCTGAAATTGGCCAATCTTTTCCAACATTTTGAAACATGATGGTTATATAAACCACAATATGTACATGGATTCTTTCTTCCATTTTTACATACAAATTTATCATGCTTAACATAATCAAAAGCAACTGAATGATAAGCAGAATTATACCTTGAACATTCACCTTTATCACCTCTTTGAGGAGGTGAATCTAAAGAGTTACAAGCTCTCCTTTGAAGACCAACAAATCTGTTCTTGTCCTCATGGCTTTCACAACTCTTTTGTTTCACACATTTGCATTCATCTTGAACACAAGCCTTGCATGTTGGAGGGATTGAACTTTCAACAAAAGTTCTTGAAATTTCACCTTTATAGCCTTCTTGAGGAGGTGAACTTGAAACAAAATTTGTTCTTGGAACTTTTTCCCTTGTCTCCTCAACTTTGGAATTTTCTCCATCTCTTCGTTCATATCCAAGACCACAATACTTGGGTCTTTCTTCAACAACAATAGGCTCAACAATTCCTTGTGTATGCTTGCCCAAACCTTTACCTTCATAGCCCATTTTTCACAATAACTTGGACCCTATTCCTCTTGTGTGATTTTCAAAAACACCAAAACATTCATCTTGAGAGGAATTTGAAGATAAACTAACATTACATACCTCATGCTCATGCATGTACTTAAGTAAGGGTTTCCTTTGCCTCATGGAGTTGATTCTCCATCTCATTGTTGGCAGCCAATCATTTTTTTTAATTGCTCTTTAAAAACGCTGCCTACACCCCTTGTCTCGTTAATGAAAAATCATCGTCGCATTGTGCTTCTAGACATTTGTTTCATTTTTCGACAATTGCAATTTGGTATCGATTTAATTTTCACAACTGTAAGTGTGAAAATATATTTTTCATCGTTTGATCTATAGTCGTCTTTTATCGATTTCTCCAAAAGACACTTCACCATTGGTTTATCACATGATTGCTAAAGGTTTTCTCGAACTTATGTCCTTGAGCATGCTCTTACCTTGATTGCGCATTTGGATATGTTTGATTGCTAAGCTTTGGACATAAAAGTTTATTGGTTTTATTCTGATCTTATGAAAGTTGTAATGGATTTGGTATTATTGCTTTTATTCTTATTGTTATGGACTTTTCACTCAGTTATTATATGAGAAATTTGGATCATTATGTTCTAAATACTTTGGAATGGAAACACTTCAATGTGCAACGAATACATTGGTAAGTTTATGAAGTTTAATTCAAGGAATAGCAATGGTTTGAAGGCGCATGGATAAATCATATTTGATTTTACAAGTTAATGCTTGGTATATTGTTTGGTAAGTTGATAATACGTTGAAATGATTCATAGTCCCAAGCTATGTATTAGCATTGATTAATGTTAAACCTTGATGATAAACGATTGATTGACACGATGGATATGGTGGTGGATCGAGATGTACACTTGGCATGAGTATAACACATGGTATTGGTTCTGCTCCGGTTGATTGGCACGTTAATATGATTACACACCTATTTGCTGGCCGATATGCATGGTATAAACGATCATGTTTTGATAACACAATACTCAGTCAATTAATACAGTGCGTGGCGGTGGTAATCCCACCACCTTCGCACGTTTGCAGTTAATTCCGGTCTATTCGAGCTTTGAAGTCATCAAACCTATCATTTTGCAACTCTGTGCATTGTTTCATTCAGTGTAACCCCTACCATGAACAAAGGTTATGGCTCCTGTCGTAAGGGTCGAGCCTAATGGGTGCCAAGAACTGTTGACATTCAGTGGTGCATGTAGTGACCTAGAACAACACAGGTGGCTTGCTTTCATAAGGAAGTTTGATGGCTATGACCTCACAGTAGCTCGGCAATTTGCATTGTCGTTCGATGGCTTCTGAGCCAAAGTGGGAGATGTCCAGCTTGAAATTACTGAAGAATTTCTCAGTC
>SNQJ01S0071324.1:22464-56512 GCA_010110895.2 Picea sitchensis | reverse complement strand
TTATGGGAAAGGGACATATTACTGTATTGAATTAATTGAAAGTGAAACTTACAACCCGAGCCTTGATGTCGTATGTCTCCTTTCGATGGCTCCTTGCTCTGACACACACACTTGCTCATGCATGAATAAAATCTACGACTTGTGATGACCTTGATGTTGTCTCTTGCTGCTGTAGCATTAGTCCTCCATACATTCTTGCACTAATTCTCCAATCAATATCTAGCTAGCTTGCTTCTTGTTTGCTTAACCCTTTCCATAAGAAATCTCCTCAATATATAGGAGAAGATAGATTAGTTACTTGGATAGGAAATGATCCCAAGATATCTGGAATGCCATCACTTGAATAACCATTCGAAGCCAATTCATGTTTCTAGAAGATTCCCTTCTAGAAGATTCAAGATCTTATCTTTTTCCTTTCTTTGGAACATGTTCACACCCTGGATATTAGTTACAGTGTGAGAGGTTCGCACCCCAACTTAATGCAGCCTGCGAGAATCAGGCATTCTCGCAGGCAAATACATAGGTAGCCTGCAAACATCCCTTAAAAGCATGATTTCTAGAAGCAGACAAATGTAACTTTTTTCAGGAAAGTATTCTTAGTGAAGAGCTTGATTTTCTATCATCATAACATCATCATGACATCATCACAATGACCAAAATTACGGATAACAGACTGTTTTAGGAAACGTTGGTGCTGAGAGAGTAGATGGAGAACTTGATCCACATGAGAAAGATGGTTTGTCCCAATTTTTCTATATATTAGGATATCATCAAAGAAAACTAAAACAAAATGGCGGAGAAAAGGACGGAAGACATGATTCATGAGGCTTTGGAAGGTGGAGGGGGCATTACACAAGCCAAAGGGCATGACCAAAAACTTATAGTGGCCCTCATGAGTTCTAAAGGAAATATTGGGAATGTCTGCCTCTTTCATATGTATCTAGTAGTAGCTTGAACAAAGATCAAGTTTAGTAAAGAATTGGGCACCACTCAATTCATCCAAGAGGTCATCAATGATAGGAATGGAAAATTTGTCTTTAATGGTAAGTTTGTTGAGGGCACGAAAGTCAGGACACATTCACCAAGAACCTTCTTTCTTCAAGACCATGACCATAGGAGAATAATAGGGGCTCGTACTAGGGAGGATAACGCTTGCATTAAGGAGTTCCTAGACCATTTTATCAATTTCATTTTTTTGGGAAAAGGGGTGATGATACAGACGAATATTGGGAGGAAGTCTTCCGGGTACAAGGGGAATGGAATGATCATAAACACCATGGGAAGGAGGGAGTCCTTGGGGAGTGGAAAACACAAATTGATGTTTAGAAAGGATCGCTTGGAGGTCTTGTAGCACTGAGGGTGTCTCTGTTTCTTGTATGGCATGGAGTTGGGAAATAACACCAGAATGACCTTTTTTTAGTAGCTTTTCCATGTGATGGTAAATAATGATGTAATCGATTAGCTTGATGTAACCGATTATCTTGAGGGTTTGGGGACCGGAGAAGCCAGTGAGAGCATTGAGGGAAATGGTCGGTTCTAATTTGGGAGGGTCTAAGGTAGGGTTTATGCCAGTGGTTTCAGGTGACTCAGACACAAGGGGAGTTTCAACATCCTCTTCCGAAATATCCTCGGAGATGGCCATAAAAATATTTTGTTCCTTAAACTTCTGGCCCGAGAAATATTTTTCATCACAATTATAACAAAGGCCTTTGAGTTGTCGTTCAATCATTTCATCCCTAGTCAATTTTTGGATCTTTAGTGGAGCGGAGGGAGTAGTGGGATTTACTGGTTTAGGGCGAGGGATAAAGGAGGGTTTTCAGTTTTGAGAATATACAACCTACTATGCTTCTTTATCTCTTTTAGTATCCTGCACCCAAATCTGAGGACAGACCATGAGGACATGGTCCCGAATCTCATCCTTGAGGACACTGATAAAAAACTCTCGAAAAAAGGCATCAAACATGCCCTTTGTGCGAAAATCCAGGTGCTCAAAGGCAACTATAAAGTCTTCCACTATTCTTGATTGTTTCAACTTTGTCAAATAGATCAAATGGTTGTTGTTAGTGTCAAAGAATTCATAAATCTCTTCCACAAAGTGTGTCCAAGCAATATACCCTTGGCGGGAAGTTTTCTCCATTGCCAACATTCTTGATCTAGATGGAGAACACCATACTAGAGTTTGGCCAAGTCATATGTAATGCCGTATAAAGAGAAATAATGTTTTGTTTGGGTTACCCAGCCAGTGGGGTCCGAGCCATCAAATTTGGTCACATCCACCCACAAAAGGCGTAGGTCACATTGAAAGTGATGGTGCTGAAAGTTATGGGAATGAGAGGAATGTTCACCTTCAGTATGTGGAGGTGAGTCAAATGAAGGATTATCTGTAGGCATATGAAGCTTGGTGCAGAGTGACGAAAAGACAGATTCAAGATGGGTGGTCATGTCTTGTTTTATTTCATCCATTGAGGACTACATGGTTGTATTGATGGTGGCAACATTGGCACTGAGTTGTTTCACTTCTTGTTGGGTCTCGGAGATACTATATTGCAAGGTATTGAAGCGAGCTTCCAAGTCTTGGCTATGGGTATGGGCCATGAGGACGAGGGAACCAAAAATGGGCAGGTGGGGTCAAAATTTTTGCCGAAAAATGATATGTATGAATGGGATAAGGGAGAAGAGATGAATCCAATGGAATAGGTCTCAAATAATGGTGAAAAAATTCCCATACATTTTTTTTTATAGCTATGGAGTTATACTCTAGTTTGAAGAATACTGCAGTGATGGAATTCTGAAATTCTTAACTAGGAATAAATGTGTAGTGATTTGGCAACCTGAACACAATTGCGCGACAATAAATCTTATCTGTTTTAATTTGTTTATGTTTTTTTCCCCAAGTGTTTTGTATTCAAGGGTTCTACAGACAAGGGTTTGCCTTGTGCTATGTCTCTCTGATATACGTGCGAGGTCCAATAGTAGTACTCGGCCCAATATTGCAGGGCACTAACTAAGGAGGATACACCATACCCTTAGCCATACTACCTGACTACCCAGGTACAAGAGAGTATATTCCCAAGTGTTGTTCTCGTTGGCACTATAGCAGTCAGGCGGCCGATTGGTTTATCTAAAGAGGGATTCAGGTAATCTAGGCCAATCCATACACATGTGTTTTCTGATGCGCTACCACTTGAAGAGGTACCAAGAGGGGTTACAAGAGTGGCCAACAAATGTGTGCTTAAGTACCACTTGTATTTCCTACGTGTATGAATCCCTCAACTGTGAGTTTATGCATGTAATGACAGATGTATATGGCTTAAAGATGTCAGAATACGTCTCTACCCTAGAAAAAAAATTAACCCACACTTTCTGCCGAGGAAAGTGCTCTGATACCACTTGTAATATACCAGATCTAAAAAGTATGCAGAAGAGAAATATAATGCTAGAAATGGAAGAATAACAACCATATAACTAGAAAAATCACCACAATAGCACTTAAATGATATAAGAATAACAACATAAATAACACTTTGATTTTGAAATCAATGTTCATATGCCTCTTCAAGGGGGAAAACTTCATTTGAGCAGAGCTCTATTACAATAATATCCAAGCTAGGGTTCTCATACCATCTACTCCTATCTATACTAAATATGTTTATCAAAAGAAGCATCTAGAGGAAGATCCTTCTAGAAGTGGAAGCATCTATTAGGTCTTCTTACATTTAACTTATTCTATTTTATTGCAAGGCCTTATTAATATTGACATTTATTACATCCAAATATATTTTTCTACCTATGTGTGGGTTAGGACCCTAACATTCGACTTGTTACTATGCCACGACCCCTTGTTTAGTGAACTCTTAGATGACTTCTTCGTTGATAGGTCCCTCTAGGCGTTGTTCAGCTGTAGTGAAAATCTGCTCCAGTTTTGCTCCTCAACCTTCGATCTCTGCAAACATTTTGCAAGCCTCATCCTATGTAGGTTGGAGTCTCTGAGTCACTTCCATGACTCTGCTCTGGATAGTGTGTACCTACTATTGGGAAGTGCGCTACTCTTGGGATCGCTTCAATCTTTCCGCAGCTAACAGGGGTTTCAAATGCGCCTATATTGTCTCTACTTGTTTCTTTGCTTCTTGGAGATGTGACTCGAGTGCCTTCAGTTCTGGATTTTCAGTCTGTTTCTCATAGGTCTGGGAACTGTGATCAGTGAGTTTCTTGCATTCCATGGAAAGGGGCTTTATTCACTCAACAGTGCTTTGATCAGTTGCGTCTCTTTGATCCCTCACATCCTGTGGGGTGTTGGGCACTGTGAAGAGCTCTAAGTCTACTATTCATTGTTGTAGCTACTGGATAGCTTCTGCGAGCTAATCTACTTCATGCATGACTCAGTCTTCTACCTATGGCTCCAAGTCTGTCACAGAGCGGATTTCTCTGATGACTGCTTCTTTCGCTTCGATTTTCTACATGAGAAACTGTTCTTTTCCTTATTATATTTGTTCTTTCTCTTCTTCAAATTTTGTTTGGAGGGAAACCTTCTCCTACTCCACAACTTGATGTTGTTTTACGAGTACTCCTTGCACTTTCTTCAAGCCATGGGTGGCTTGTTCTGTTTCTTTTTGTGCTCATCGAAGGCAAGCTTTGGTTGCATCTGCTAGTCGGCGGAGTTGGGCTGACTCATCTCCCAATTCTGACTCTCCCGATGGCAGGGGTACAGTGGATATTGTGTGACTAAATGGAAGGGCCTGTTGTACCCTTCAGAGTTCAAACTCAATTATATCATACATTTCCTCCTGCTTGGATTTTTTTTTCTCCATGATTTCCAGTGAAGCGTCATTTAGAGCTGCTATGATGAAGTCAAAATCATTGCAGCTGAGGACATTCTGCATATTGGTCATGGTGGCTTTCAATTTCTTCCAGGAAGAAGGTTTTGAGAGGGAGACCTTCCTCTTCTTGAAGGGGTCAACCTCATCTTTGGGCGGTGTTACTTCACCTTTATCCTGTTCAGATACTACTTCATCATCACCCCCTCGGTCAGGTGCTATTGAAGTAGTCTTTCCTGAGGCACTGCTTAAATCTTGGACCTCTGTAGTCTTCTTCCTTCTGCTTGTTCCGGGTGTGTCCTATTCTTTGTGAGTGGCCTCTGGGCTGTCTATTTTAGGGTCAAACATCTCTCCAAGGTCAGTAGGGATAAGGAAGTCTACGGACCAGTCCTTAGTGATCTCCTCTAGGTCCTCTTCCGTAAGTTTATAGTACAACTGGAGCTTCTCCTTATGTTCATCAGATCGTGCTGTAATGTAGATGAAATGTCGATCTGCACTGAACTTCATCAGGGGTCAGAATCTCTGTAAGGTGTTTGAATTCATGCAAGGTTCAAATCTGATGGCTCTCTTCAACTGAACGTAATATGTATGAAAAAAAGCATTCGACTTCCACTGTTTGTTCATATCACTCGAATACCAAAGTGTGGTGAAATTCACAGCCAACAGTTCGAACGACTCGATGTCCTAGAAGGTTTCACCTTCCAACATCTCTCAAGAAACAAACGTGATGAGGATCATGACCAACTGAAATGAAACTCATAGCCCTGATCCTATGCTTCGCGATAGTCTAGTTCAAGCTGATTGACTAGGTAATTCACCCAGTTCATCTGTAGACATTCTACACATTTCACTGCAAGGTCAATGACAAAGCCCATGACCTGTGTAGTTTGGTTCTTTCGTACCATCTTTCCAGCTATTAATTGACATTCTAGGCACACTGCCCCATTTTGGATGGAGGCTACCTTGTAGCCTCACGTCCCCTTCTCGACATCACCGTATGTATCCTTGATATTCTGTGCTAGCATGTGATCTGTGTCTTTTCCTGGACAGAACTCCTGCAGGTCAGGTCCTTGCATACTCAACCCTGTGATCCTATGGATTAGTGTTAGATCGATTTTAATACGATGGTCTAGCTATAAGTAGTCGCCATGGTAACACGACAGTAGTAGCTTGACAAAGGCGTTCACTTCCTAGTGCCTTCTGAAATATGGGATTTTCATTACATTTAACATGGTGGACTATGCGAGGTTCATCATCCATGACTGGGAGATTATCCTTGAGTTCTTCCCCTTCATCATGGTCAGGTATTTTTATGGGATGAGCATGCTATGGTTCTTACGATCTCCAAGGTTGAAGTCATTGAACTTCAATGCTGCGATCTTGTCTTGTTGCGCTTGAACTGCTCTTATCCCCTTTGGGAGGTACATAATAACCATGGTGTACTCGAAGTCTCTTGGCACACTATCACGACTCACCACGTCGACCAGATGCAGGATGTAGTCGGGAAATATGGTCGGGATTAGCTTCGAATTAGTTAGATCATCTCTATGTTTTGTTCTCTTTTCCACTGATGGTCGGAATGGTCTGGCTCCATGAGCAGTCGACGAGGAGGCTTGCACTCCTCTCATCGATGAAGTTTGTACACCTATAGACATCGACATTACTCTTTCAGTCATGAGGTCGATGAGTACTTCCTTCACAGATTCTTGGACTACACTAAGTTCTTCAGACATACGTGCTCGTGATTGAATGTCTTGGATTAGAAGAGTAACTAGTCAACTGAATAGGATGGATGGCAATAGTGTGATGATAACTGTGAAAAATAAACTATTCTATGAGCTCAAATAATCACGGTTGGAAAAAGTGTTCTCGCTGCATGGCGTGACGAGTTAAGTAGATAACCTGGCAATGGATCTCTCCAATGGCCGAGAAGCTTCATTAACTTAGTTCTTTCCGTTATGGCAAGGTCCCAACGGTCTAGTGGCAAGCTGTCTGACCATAAATGTTTTTCTCCCCATTCAGGGTGTCTGTCTAAAGGTTATACTATTCCTAATGGATATATTTCTTCTCCATGGCGAAGTGCCATGCGACACTGTTCTGATATCCCGATGAAGTTCCAATTTTTCAAATTTTCCTTTTGAAAAGTTCTCTATGGATCCTTCTGTAAATTTTCGATCTTAGCTCTCTTCTTACTTATCTTTCTAGCCTTTTTCCAAGTGATTTTTGTCTCAGTATTCCTTTTTCCATTCTGATTCTTATCTCCTCTTGACATATTAACTTCGGGCTATTGAGATTCTTTCCTAAAATTCAAGGGTAATAATTCTTCTTTATTTGGGATAGGTACTTCAGTCTTCTGTGGGTCTTATAGAATTCTTCTAGCTTCGACATCCAAGTATTTGGTTTTAAATAGCTTCGCTCGGTTCTCATGTTCTTCAATCAAGTGTGTGATCTTCCTAGTCATGAAATCTTTTAATTCTTGCTTCTTCTGCTCTAGGACTTCTTCTTCCTTCCTTTTGGTCTGATCTCTTTCAATCCAAGGCTTTCCTAGTGACATAGCAAATGGAGTCTTGTTCTCAATAAATTTAACAACTTTAAATGCTTCCTCCGTCGAAGTTCCCTTGGCATTCATAAATATCTGGGTAAGTCTTCCACATAAGGTTATCAATTTTTCTCTGAATAACCCCATTCCCCCCAATGAGGGAATCATAGAAGGCTTTCCTAGAATTTCCCAAGTTATTTCTATCATAATATTCACCCGTGCTTCCTCATCCAGAACACAGTCAATGTAGAAGTCTCCTATTCTTGCTTCTACACATTTGTTTTTCTTTGAAGATCTATGATAAGTTGACATGTCTATGATCATTCAAGGTTTCTTTCATCTGTAGAAATATTTTCTTTGATTATTTCTTATGTTGTTTTCTGGTTTCAGTTGCTTGACCTTTCTCATGGTCTTCTTGTCTCATATTCATCCTTTAAACCTTAGCAATCATTCTAGGGAAATCTAATACTTCATGGTCCATAGATTTACAACAAATACAACTAGGTCTTCCACCAGGACATTCCTTATTCAGATGTCTCGGTCTTCTGCAATTGTAACAAAGGGTTAATCCTCTCTTTCTTTTAAATGATCCCTAATCCTTCTTGTACTGCGCACTAGGATCATAATAGCGAACCTGCAACAAATTCTTCCTAGGGTCCTACATCCATTGGTTAGTCCAAACATTCTCTCTATGCATATGTATAACATATCTTTCACTATTCTTATCAGATCTACTTATATCAAATATTCTTTCATTTATCAGTGCCCTAGTTTTCAAGCTAGGACAGAGTCTATCAACCATACCTAGATCCATACTCTAGAAACAATAATTTTCACTTATCCTACTTCTACAAAGCACAAAGCTTTCAAGTTTAAAAATTTTCACTATTCTTACCTTTATCATAGCACAAAGCTTGCAGATCTTACCTCTTTTCTTTAGATTTGACCTTTTTTTCCTCATATCTGACCCTTCTTCTTGGCACAGAGCTTCATAGATCAAGTAGAATGTTGCGCACTAGCGCAATAGTTCTATGCACATATATTTCATAGTTTCAATTCAGATCTTCTCACAAAGCTTCTTCTTCGTCAGTTCCCAACAATCATAGTTTCAGGTCCCAACAACAGAACCATTTGTTGGCACAAGGGCAGACCCAGGGTTCAATGCTACAACAATGCACCAACAAAACCCTAACAACTGGCCCTTTCGGCAACACCTGCGAAGCAGATGAAGTCGCACCCGAGGTAGAGGCAAGGTTGGTTGTAGGACTCAGATGCCTGCAACCTTAGCTGGGACACAGATCTGTGATTCAAACACTTAACAAAGCACTTAGTAGTTAATATTCATCAGTTCTTACTATTAGTTCACAACACAGATAAACCCTAATCACAGAGCATTGCAGTATTCCACCAGATCCATCATCTAGTAGCACTTAGAATATAGGAACACATCAGATCTAGCAGATTCAAGCACTACAGATATTCATGTAGGTTAGATCTAGAAATCATCCACATTATTATGCACAAAGCAACATCAGATCTATCTAACAGTCATCTATATCAAAGTACTTAAGAAAATTAGACATAAACACATCAACCCATAGCACACAGTAGGCCAACACAACATATATGTGGTTCAGCGCCACCCTGGGGCTACGTCCACCAACTCTTCTTCTCTTCTATTATCTTATGTCAATCAGTTACATGCACAAAGCTACAAAACCCTACTCTGCATAGGAAAGGAGATCTGCGCACTTCACTAGATACTCCTTCCTCGAGTTAGGTTACAACACAAAGCCTCCTCTCATTCTCTTACAGTCTCTTGCACTTAGCCTTGCACGTTTTACATAGTATGCACGGAGCACTTATAATTCTTCGATCACATAGATCGATCACTACTACTTCTACATATATATTTCAAAAGTGGGCCTAAGCATGGGTAAACCTATGGGCCGAAATTCACATACCCGTTACATGATCCCAAAACCCAAAAATCCCTAAAAAGGGGCCGAGATCCTGCGATCTTTGCTTCGTCTTGCACTCCTCCTTCGACAGCCTGTCGAAGTCCCAAAAATAGGTCAAACATGACCAAGAATCCTCAAAACTTGGTAAAGGGCCAACAAGTAGTTTAGATGAGAAGAATGTTAAAATATGTTTTGCAGGAACAACATGAAGCAGTGACATTATTTTGTGACAACAATTCAACCATTATTTTATCAAAGAATCATGTGTTTCACAAGAAAACCAAGCACATTGATACAAGGGATCATTTTATTAGAGAATTAGTGAATAACAAAGAAATCTGTTCATAATTTTGCAGGTCAAAAGATAAAGTCACATATATTTTTACAAAGGCTTTAGGAAGAGAAGCACTTCAGTATCTCGGTAGTAGTTTGGGAGTCTGCGTAGTAATAGATGAATGACAGTATATGTCAATTTAAATTTTGATGTAAATTTTTGTAATCCCACCTACTAATAATTAAGGGGGAGTGTTGGAAATAGTAATTACAAGTCGTTGAGGTTTTCGTCTCAGCCGGTTTGTGAGTCAGTCAATTTTTCAGTAGATTTGTCAGTCAGCCGAATTGTCAGTTCGCAGATTTGTTTGTCATTCTGCAAATACAAAGTCGCACATTTACGCAAGATCAATTCTTCTTATTAGTTGGCAAGCATGACATTTATTAATAGAGTTGATCTTATCTTTCTCGAGTCCAGTTAAGTAGTTGAAAGTGAATCGAATTTATTGTTGTCTTTAGTGTTAAATCCGTTTTACATCTACAAGAAGTCTCATTCATAGTCTTTATAAGTCTGAGTCTTTAGTTAATCAATATAGATGTAGAGAGGTAGAGAGAACATAGTCGTGAAGGAGAAACAACATCAGCTAAGGAGTCGAAGAAGTCTCGGAGCTCAAACTTTGGTTGTGTAAGTTGCAGAAGTTGTTTAGAAGTTGTTGGAGCCAAACATCATCTTATTTATTGTATTGTGTATTAGCACGCAAAGCTGAAGTTAATATATATATCAAGTAGTTTGTGTGTTGAAGTTAATTTCATGTGTTAATAGTTTCCCTGCGTGTTGTAGATCCGAGAGAGGATTTTCCATCTTAAGCCATCATACATCAAAAAATATTCATCAAGACAAACATGGAATTATTGTACATCATGGTCAACCTTGAGAACACCCTTCTATGAGGACTATAGGAGGTGGCGTTGTTCTCATCACGCCCCCTAAATGTTGGCTCCATGGACTTCAACTCCATAAATAAGCTCATGTGATTGGGAGACAATATTCCCCCTAAATCCTTATGACGACCATGTTACATGCTAGTATGCGGTAGTAAAGGTTGTAAGAACAGATTCTTAATGCAATAAGATGGACAGTTATGTGGCCAGTACATCTTACAGTCTGCAAGAATTTCATATACAGGCTCTGCTATGGCTAACCCTAGCGGGGTTTCTTCGAGACCATCTTGAATCAATTGTTTTTGTAACTCAATAATTTCTGTGTATGGATAATCCTTGAGGTTGAGGTCTTCAACCGACGTGTTAAAGTAGACCAAAAGTGGGTGGTTTACTGGAAAAAAGTAGACCTATCAATTTCTCCCTTAGAATAAAATGCTTTTGATTGAGTGGAAAAAGTTGCCACAGCTCCAATCGAATGGGATAGAATAAAATAGGATGTGATATATTGATGTGGTAACATGAGGTTGCTTCGCTGCAATTTCCTCTGACGTTATTGAAGGAAACATCATGTGACACATAGACAGATATTTCTATTGCCCAAAAATTCAGGGTTTGCTAACAAATACTTGGAATATCACGACTGGTCTGAAGTTATGTAGGTCAATCCGTATTGCTAAAGCTATTCCTACCAAGCCCAAATCGCTGACTGTTGCCACTACAGTCATGTCAGAGGACCAAATTGTGTCTGTTACTCAGCGTTCAGGCTTTCAGAATTTTCTTTAGAAAGAATACATCAAGTTGGCACTGAAAAATAACTCTTATTCCCCGCACTCCAAGGACCACACTCCATATCATTTTCATAAAATATACCCATATTCTCTCCATGGTCTAGGAGATTCACATGCACTTTTAAGGATTTGAATTTTCATTCACTTAGATTTCGTTCCCTAATGAAGATAGCATTGTGAATTTGATTTTTCATTCACTTCCATTTTATTCCCTAACAATGAAACCATAATGGGATTGGATACCCAGAGAAATACTACTACCAATCAAACTGACCCCGCAGCCAAAGGAATCCACCAGACAGAACCATCGAATTGTTTAGTCAAGCTGTCTCAGTATCCCACGGGTCTATTCAGATGTAAATTCATCTTAAATTCACATTTATGAAAGATTTTATATTCTAATAAATTTGATGCCATCTAAATTATTCATTACAAATTTACATCTCAAATTTGATGCGATTGTAAACAAATTTTTGTTCGGATTCTGATAGCTATTTGATACCTATTTTCTGGATTCAGGCTCCATCGTACAGCTTGAATGGAGACGAATCACTTCCTAATGCCTAGATTCGATGACTGGCTCACTTTACAGAATAGGACCTCCTTCTATTTATAAGGATCTCCAACTATGGCGTCCAATGCACACTGCTTCCTTCAGCCCTTGCCAGGAACTTGAATTGCAGTTCCTCTCTGAGTCCCTCCTGTATCCAATCTTCTCAAAGCTCAGTAGGTATTTCTTTGCAATTATTTTTGGCCTTGAATTCCACTGATCTTGCTGCATGTCAGAGCATTTAGAAGAAGTACTACGTTTTACTCCTACCTTTTGCTACTGATTCTAGTATGTGTCAAGTTCATTAATATGTTGTTATTTTTTTGAGTTACAGTTTTCTATTGAAATTTCTCATCGGATTCCTCTTTTTCACTAGCTTTCTATTGAATTCCCAACCTCCGTATTGCTCCTGTAGCAAATCAAATAATTGGGTATCTTGCACTGGTTTTAGAACTTTATTGAATCTAAGAGGATTAACTGGCACTGGTGTCTATATATGAGTATATATAATTAAGTTCCCCCTATCTTCTGTTACATGTTTTCTTTCTTGTCCATCTGTAAACATCGTCTTTGAACTTGTGCTTGAAGGTGTCCGTTCCAGATCTACTAGTAATATGGCTAGTCAATCGAGCTCTTCCTCGCATTCTTCCAGCAGTACTGCAACAAATTGGACATCCGCAGAAAACAAACTATTTGAGAAGGCGTTAGCTATCTATGACAAAGACACTCCTGACCGTTGGAATAATGTAGCTTCCATGGTTGGTGGTGGAAAATCCACAGAAGAAGTCAAACGGCATTATGAGATTCTGTTGGAGGATTTCAATTCCATTGAAGCAGGCCAGGTGCCCCTTCCCAAGTACAAAGGGTGACACTAATCCTCCCAAATGGATAAGTGGAGCACAGGCATGTCTTAAAAACTTAGTTCTTTCCATTTAAGTTATATTTTTTTATTACAGAACATAACCATCTGATAAAGTAGTACTGGTTTGCACACAAACAACCAAGGATCGCCGAAGGTTATTCTGCTTTGGTTTTGAAGCGATAGATATCTCTTTTGGGTATGACTTACCTGTGAACTATATTTGAGCCATTGCCAGGGTGTAATTCAAATTTACTTTCAAGTATGGGAAGAGATTTATCATTTGGAAGATCCTTATAACTAGTTTCCAACTCTATAAGCGCCAAATGGTTGTGTCAAAAACTGTCCATCCGTTAAAATTATTTCTGATCAGTTAATACGCTAATAATTTAGGCAGAACATATATGGTTTTCTGTAACACTTCACGTAAAAAGTCTGGCCTCTATCGTATCGTGTCGTTTAACGAATGGATATCCCAACGTTTAGAAAAAATGATAGATTTATTTCCTATTTGACTTTGTTTACGTTTCATGGTTAATTAATTTCTTAATATTGAACAACTTTGTGCAGGCCGCATATGGGCATGACGTACGATGAAGTTTTCACAGTGATGGTTCAATCATTATTTCTCATACCACTTATTTCTGGTTGGCAGCAGCAGAAGGTCGCAAATATTGGAACCAAAATACCATATGTATATTATATATGACAAAATATTATACAGGAAAAACAAAAAGATTGATACCTCTGAGTAGCAACAGTCAGTTAGTGTATAGAGTAGAATATGTCGAGAATAAAATGTTAAGACTGGTCTTACCACGTCGATAAGGATATGCAGTTTTTATTCGTCCGACTGTAAAACTACACCATGTATAATTGCGTATGTTGCAGCTTTTATCATATGTAAGATATCTGTTCTATTAAATGACAAGTCATTAGTATTGAGGAGTCAATATTTATACTGTACTCTACCTTTATCATATGTCAAGATATCTATTCTAACTTTTCTATAATATCTACGACGCCATTGCAAACAAGTACGTGGAGAACTTGTTTCTAATCTATACATTTTATTCCAATCTCTAGTGATAGATATATATAGAATGTAAAATTGTGGCGGAGTAATGAAATTGATCACGTCTAAAATAGGAACTCGGAGGAGAATTTTTGTGGCTATCGAGAGCCTTTTATTTTAATCGAAGTGACATTAGTATGAGTGAATGATAGCTTTCGGTTATGTTTATCAAATAAAATGAAAGGAGGATCAAAGGCCCACCCCTTGTTCTTCAATTTTGCATCTTTAAGGTTCAGTTATTTGTTCTTCAATTTTGCATCTTTAAGGTTGAGGTACCTGTTGAAGAAATGGTTTGAAAAAATGATTTTAGTATTTTAATAAAAATGGTGCAGCTCTTCGTGGTGCGCGGTGGCTTAACCCTGGCCGCTGACTGCCTTTGTGAGAGCTGGCTTGCAGCCCACTTCACTCTTCTTCACGTACAATGGCCGCCGTGGCGTCTGTCTCTGCGGGTGCCCCAAGTAGTGGGGCTTTTCCTTTCTCTTCCGTGTCTAGGCCAGCCTCTCCTTGGAAGTCTGGGGCCTGGAATTTTCATGAGGTTGTTGAATTAGGGCCTCGAATTTTCATGAGGTTGTTCAATTGGGCTCTGCTCCTTCTTCTTCGTATCTTCCAGTTCAGGAAGTCTCTCTCCTTATTATTCTCATGGGTCTTATTCTCATGGGTCAAGATGTTAAGGAGGATGAAGAATACTACAAATGTGTGACTTTGGTTTCAATGGTTTTTAGTCAAATTTAACTAATCTCAATAGTTGGATTTTATGATTCCTATTATGTAGCAACAACCCTTTATTCATAATTGTGCTAAATGATTCTTTATTGATGAGTTCAAGATTGAGGAAGATCATGATCGGATTCTCAAGTTAGGTCCATGTTTTTTTGGGCATTTCAGGTTTGTGCATGAAACCCTCGATTCCTTACTTCAATCCATCCACTTACATTCTCTCTTCAACTTCTGTTTGGGTGAGACTTCCCAACCTTCCCTTGCATTTCTAGGGTTTACCTTCGCTTGAAGCCATTGGTTAAGCGTTGGGAAAGTTCCACTTCGCATGTTGTGAAACTTCAAGGAACAACATACATCTTGCAAGTCATTGTCCCAAAGGGTCCAAGAAGAAAGGAAAACCTAGAAAATCCACTTGATGGGTGGGATCAAATGACAACCATAAAGTTATCTCGAAGCCTCCTCAAGTTAGCAAAAAGACGTCTCCTCCTCTTCAACCAATGAGTCCAAAATCCAATCAGAAGTTGGAGAAATAGGCGTCTTCCCCTCAAGCTTCAGATGAGGGACTTTGAGTCGAGTCTTCTCCTCATCCATCAACCTCCTAGGCAGATCAGGCTGATGATGTTGGGGTATTGGATGAGGAAAAAATAAAAGCTTGAGATTAAGATAATCCAGGAAATACAAACATCACAAGTACCTCAACATTTGCAAATTAAGGTTGGATGGTAGTAAGAAAGAAGAGGTCATCACATACCACATCTCAACCACCGGTAACACGAAGTAGGCCAGTAAGTTAGCCAAATCAGCCAGCTCCTCTCAACATGTTAATTTAGATGTAGTGTGACTTCATTCTTATCTTAAAATCTTTAAGATTGTTCTATGTGAAGTTTTCATTTGAGTATTTGAAACATTCATTAATATATTGTAATAGTGGTTTAAATGAAATCTTGGATTGACCTAAATTTTCAAGAACTTTGTAACTCCTCAATAATTTCGAGATCAACTTTTTGATAATACAAATTTCCCAATTTTTATAAAAAAAATATTAAAAAATAAATTCCCTATATGATGTGAGCAATAATACGACATATACTCCTTACTCACTCATGGCTAATTTACAATAAACATACCCCTTAAGCACTCATTGCTACTTTAGAATGTATATATACATGTTCAAACACGATTCTCTTGCATCATGTATAAGCAATAGAAAAAATTAAAACTATTTAAATACAAAATGGGAGTTTTTGAAAAAAATTGAGCAATTGTGTTTTATAATTTTAAGAAATAGAAAAATTTAAAACTATTGTGTTAAAAAATATTTAAACAAAATACAAAATGGGAGTTTGCTAGAATTTTTGAACAAGTGTGTTTTATAATTTCAAAGGGCTTGGGAGTTTGAGAGAAATTTTGAGCAATTGTGTTTTATAATTTTAAGAAATAGTAAAATTTAAAACTATTCTGTTAAAAAAATTTAAACAAAAATGCAAAATGGGAGTTTGAGAGAATTTTTGAGCAATTGTGTTTTATGATTTTAAAGGGCTTGAACAAAGATCATATATTCAAAGTTCCACTCAAAATATGCTCAAATGAAATCTATAAAACAATATGATAATGGGTTAATTTTCTATGAAAACAATGAATCAAATATGATAATGGGTTAATTTTTTATGAAAACAATGAATCTTAATGGAAGATAGTTTGAGAGAATTTTTGAGCAATTGTGTTTTATAATTTCAAAGGGCTTGAACAAAGATCATATATTCAAAGTTTCAATATGCTCAAAGAAAATCTATAAAACAATATGATAATGGGTTAATTTTCTATGAAAACAATGAATCTTAATGGAAGATAATTTAAGATTAAAAAAAAGAATTTAAAAATCTTTTACAATTTTTTTTATGATAATAATTAAATTATTTTAATAAGTTAATTTTTTATGAAAACAATGGAGTTTAAATGAATATAATTTAAGATTAAAAAAAAATCAAAATCTTTTATTTATGATAATAATTAAATTATATGAAAATAATGAAGTTTAAATGATGATGAGTTAAGATTAAAAAAACAAAAATTTAATTTTTTTTACAATTTTTTATAAAAATAGTTAAATTATATAAGTAGTAATTGATTTTTAATTTGACAATGATTTAGTAGTAATGTTGATGGCTTCATGCACATATCATTTAATCTATTATAGAAGTAGGGCCAATATATTTTCCTCTTTTACCTTTAGTACAACAAGTTCATTTTCTATTTCATGTTAGATGCCACACTAAACTTAAACTTTATAGAATGAGTTGTTCTCCATGTTATCAACACCAAATTAACTGCACCATCATTTTTGTTGGATTACTTACAGGGGGGTGAATCAATAATAGAGCAATTTAATCTGTTTTAACCATAAAATGCAAGTGTTATATCAATGTAGCATTATCATCCAATAGTTGCAGAGTAAATAAACAATGAACAAATGAGAAATCATACACATACACGATACACCATTATTTTTAAGTGGAAACCGAAAGCGAGAGAAAACCACAAAATGTGTTTTTTATATGTCTTTAAGAATCACATTCATGGGAAGCACCAACTTCCTTTGTTTTCCAGCTACAAGTGGAAGGAGGCTCCAACCCCCTAGTTTGTCAGGCTACAACATGAGAGAAGCTTCAACTCCCCAATTCTATGGCTACAACCAAAAGGAGGCTGCAACCCCCTATGTTCTCCAACTACAACTGAAAGGTGGCTACAACCACCTATCACTTCCCCGTCCAACCACCCTGTCATAGAAGTAGAATGATGGAACCACTGTCACACTGTCACTGTGAGATATACTGCTGTAAACATGTACCAATCAACCTACACCAAACAACCTGTAACAACCTATACCAAACAACCTGTAATCAACATGTACCATAAACAAGTGCAACAACCATGCACCAACCTTTACCTCAACTTGTACCATCAATGAGTGCATCAATCATGCACCAAATATGTACCAATCATGCATCAAATACACATAAACTATGACTCATAAAGATGTACCAACATCATCAACTATAAACCTCATATATGTGCCAACTTATCAACTACTTGTCTCAACCATGTAGCCAACATGTACCTCAATCAAAGTGCCTCATGAATTTCATCATCCAAATCTGATTTGTAACTTTGTAATAGACTTGGTGTATATGATCACATACCTGAAAACCTTCTTTAACTTTAGCAACAAGAGACTAGCTTTTTCATCAAGCTTTACTTTAGTCTCACATGACTAATTTTGGATTAACCAACAACCCTTACTTGAAATAATCATAACTATGTACCTGTAATGAATACATATTCGAAAATAGTACACAATGTTTCTTAGTGTCTTTTATGGAATTCCTCCAAGTTTCACTGCTTGGAACCTCTCAAAAAAGGATTTATAGAAAACATGACATACATTGTTGAATTTTGGTTTATTCTAGAGAGTGATCTTATAGAGCATTCCCCGCACGAAATATTTGTTGTATGGATCTGAAAATGGTACAAAGAATACTAAATATTGTACTCTAACCAATAGATTTTCTATTACTAAAATTGGATTTGTCATGAAAAAGTTATGACGTTTTTACCCGAAACACTTGTTTTTGACTAGCTTCAGGACTAGCCACAAACCCTATTTTCCATGGAGTGTAACTTCAAAAATACAACGCTTCCAGGACTAGCCACAAACCCTATTTCTCCATATGTAACTTCAAAAATATAACTAACCATATTGAAATTTTGATCACAACTACTTAGATATGTTCCCTCAACAACCTCCATATTTCAAGGTCTGAACATTCTAGAAAACGCGATTGTGAAAATGTAGAGATGACCTTGTAAATAACATACCTTAGAAAGCATCATTAAAATAATTTATCTTCCCTTGAATTTTGGCCTCTTTTACTTCACCACCTTCCCTCAAATCTTCACCCAGATATCCTTTGTTACCCTACCACTTATAGATATTCACAATGTTTATGCTCATGTAATTTAAAACAGAGACCCTTGCCTCATTTATTCCCTTGTATGTATCTTCCTCAAGGGTTACCTCTAACCATGTTAAACCACTTTCCCTTATTTTAGGGGTAACCTAATCTCAAATCCACTCTGTCTAATGCAGAGTATTTTCTCCATTAACTTTATTATTTAAATAATTTATTTTGTATCCACTTTGACTTTATAGTACACTCATCACTTCACTCTTTATTATTTAAATAATTCTTCTTTGCAAACACCTTTGAGTACTTTGACCTTTGGGGGCTTCTAGATGACTCATGAGGGTTCTCCTAATCCTCACATGGACATAACTCTCTAAACCGTGAGGAGTTATGCTACTTTCCAAATACTATCTAAAATGGAAGGATATGTACTATCCATATAGAATAGTCTTACCCCCAAATATATTAAAACTCATACCATTATACATCAAAACAAAATTGGGTCCATTACTCCAAACCTTTTGTGCTACTGAATTCACTCACTAGACTTTCTTCAAGGGTTGACATCAAATGAAAAATCAACTCAAATAATCAACAATTTCAACTCAACATAAACAAATGAATAATCTATCAAACTTTTCACTTGAAAAAGCTTTAGGATCAACTAGGCTAGTGTTTGAATGCTTCTCTTGTAATTATCACGTAATTATCATGTTATTTTGGATAAGGAATGGACCTTCCAATTTTTCATGACATCAAATATCTAGAGGAAAGTTGATATATTCATTCCAAGGGAATCACAAGCCATAATTAGATTTCAATTCTATTTTTATTAAATGTGAGACTATCTTTTTGTGTTAAGTGACAATTTATAGTTCTCATTATCTTGATGAATGTGTCTACATGAATTCAACAAAATCCTTTATTCCTTTTAAGTTTAGCATCTATTATTTATTTGAGCATTGCTAAAATTTTTAATTAAAAAAGTACCTAGGAAAGTGTTACTCACTACCTACTGGAAGGTGTGAGAAAGTGCCTAATGTGGATCTTGGTCATTTAATTTGTGAGTTGCAAATTGCAAGTGACTTTATGACTTTAGTGAGGGGTGAGTGAAGAGACACTCAATCTCATCCACTCATATAATCTAATCTCAAATGGCCATTGGATTAAGAAAATCCTCACCCACCTCATGAGGTATGATTAGGCTGGTGGGCACACCCATTGTTGGGTTGTTCATTCATCTTTTGGAGAGAAAGAGAGAAGGAGAGAGTATTTAGATTGAGAAGAGACAACATATTCATAGATAGGTGTGCATCCCAAGGAAACTAGCATGCACAGTTTTCAAGGCAATAGAAAGCAAGGAAACACAATCCGTACAATACATATTTGTGGGTTCTATAACATTTAATGTGCATAGATTTCGAGGAGAACAAAAACATGAATTTCATAGAGTATTGGTAATGCATTCCAAGGATGTTTTACAACTTTTTCAGGCACATAAATTGAGGAATTTGATGGGCACACTTTTCTCAAGGTGAGAAAAAATTACATACCACAGACACGCACTGCATAGAATCTCGAGGGTCGCATCACAAATTTGGGGCATGATTTTCAAGGCTCTCGCACGATTTTAAAACATCACCTGCTGTAGATTTTTGTACAACAGCAGAATTTGGGTACATATCGAGGACATTCCATACAGTATTCATTGTCAGTAATACCGTGACGGCAGGCCTAATTCTAGTTCGGAATCAGGAGAAATCATAAGACCCAGACAGATAAGTTTGTTTAATTTCAAGATGAATATGTCAGAAAAGAATTTCTCTAAGCCCATATAAATAATAAAATCCTCTCTCAATCGGGCTTTCCCTTGTGGTTTTTCCTGTCACAAGTAGACTAAAAATCGTGTCGGTGATTTTCTGAGTTTATGTGATGCTGATATTTTATTTCTACGTTATAACCGATGTTGCAAAATCTCAAGTTTCTCAAATTTAAAAATTCATTTTTCTCACGAAGTTTTATTTGTCGCTATAAAATTGGCTTCAGCATTAAACATCAATGTAAAAATCAGCAAGATCAAAACTAGGTTGGGGTCTGAAATTTTTACACGGTATCATAGTTGAGTTGAAAGTAGAGGAGATATTTGAGCAAGTCAGAAAGTTGGGACAAAAGTCACTTCAAGAGGAAGATTTTTGAATTTTCATTTCTAGTCTGAATGTATACAGTTTGAGATAGAAAATTTAATAATACTAATAATAATAAATAACAACTCATCTTGTTATTATTATTATTATTTATTATTGCTTACTATTATTATTATTATTATTAATTGTTAAGAATAATAACGCAACTCATCCTGTGGTTGTAATTTCATACTGATGCTACTCTTCTTGCAATTTATACTAAGAAGAGTATCAATGATAAGAGGTTTATTCTTGATGCCAACAAGGACCATTTGATTCTCTCATTTGATGGGGAAGGAAAATGATTATGAGATGTGGGAGTCTTTGAGTAAATTGTATCAGAGTACAAATGAGAACCAGTAAATGGTTTTGAGGGAAAATCTAAAGAGCATAAAAATGATCAAGGTTGAAAATGTGCTCACATACCTCACTAGATTTCATAGGTAAGAGATGAGCTTGGAGCTATGGGGAGGCTGGCAGTTGACAGTGAGCTTGTGAGAACAACATTGAATAGAATTTCCAAACAATGGGTTTTTCTTGTCGAGGGCATTGTTTCTAGGGAAAATCTTCCCAACTAGGAACGTCTTTGGGATGACTGTTTAGGAGGAGACCCTGAGAGGTTATGTACATGGCAGTTCATCTAAATTTCATGAGGAGGAGAATTTGGTTCTTGCTACCACCAGCAATAAGAAGTTCAAAAAGGGTCCAAAGGGAGGACAGAAGCCCATGGGTGAAGGGAAGAAAGATATGAGAAAATTCAAGTTCTTTGTACTATAAGTTTGGGCACTATGCAAGTCACTATCCCATCAAGGAAATAAGAAACTAACAACAATTTCAACAATGGTGAGAAAAGAGTTTTCCACCAAGTTTGACAAGGATTTTTCTTGATTGTGTATGTCTTTCCACAAGGACCACTCATTCAAATACTTGGTATATTGATAGTGGTGCCTCTCTCCATATGACATGGTTTCATGAGCACTTGAAATACCTCACACGGATTGGAGATGATCGAGTGGTCAAGGTAGTTTGGTGTGGGACTATATCATCTTAGAGGGAGTCTTGCCTCCCATGTCTTTGACAAAGGTTCTATATGTTCTTCTCTTGAAGAAGAACTTAGTGTCAGCTTCTTCTATTGAGGAGAGGGGCTTTGAGGTATTTTCTCATGATGAGTAGATGGTTTTTTACCCAAAGGGGTCTAGTATCACTTCGTCCAAAGTGATTTGGACTAGATATGAGAATTTGTACAAGCTTATGTTCCATCTAGCAAGACCATTGATTCATACTACCAACAACAAAAGTGACCTATGGAGCTAAGTGGCACAAGAGGATGGCACATTTCACCATGGGGCTTTGATAGTTCCGAGGGAGATGGTGACAAGAGTCTGAGATTTCGGGCCTGTGAAAGCACCATGAGTTGGTGAAAGGTGTGCTTTAAGAAAGTACACCAAGACTACTTTTTCTAGCAGTGATGAGAGCAAGAGGGATTCTGATCTTATACATTCATAGAGTGAGTGGTCCTGATGTCTCTCTACATCGTTGACTAGTTATTTTTATTATGTTGTATTCATTGATGACTTCTCACGAAAGTCTTGGATTTGCTTCATGAATACCAAAGGACAGGCTCCTCATTCAACAAGAGTTCAAAGCTCTTTGGGAGAACCACAGAAAGATAATCAGAGTTCCAAGGGGACAGAATGGGGGTGAGTATACATCCTAGGATTTCATGGAATTTTGTGCAAGAGATGGCATCAGGAGAGAGTTGATTGTTCCATGTCTCACAATAGAATGTGGTTGCAGAGAGGAATAACATGACCATTTTTGGGGCTACGAGCCATGCTACATGATGAGGGGATACCACTATTTCTATGGGATGAAGCATGCTACACTACAGTTTATATGAAAAACATGAGTCCTCACATGCCATGGGGAGCATGACTCTTGAGGAGGTTTTTTTCTGGGAAGAAGCCTGATGTGGTGCACTTTCGGATTTTTTGGGTGAATCACATATTCACATGTCCTTTCCGAGAAGAGGACAAAGCCAGAGCCCATGCATTTGAGAGAGGGATCTTTGTTGGGTACATTGAGACTTCAAAGGATTTATGTATATACATCCCTTCCTTGAAGAAGACATTTCTTGAGGGAGGAGATGTCATATTTAGGAGGACAGAGCCTTTAGGAAATCTAGAGGGACAGAGAAGGGTGAGCAGCCTTCACCTCGACCAGTGAGTCCGTAGAAGACTATAGTGACATATATTTTGAGGCCACCAGCTTCAATGACGAAAGCTTCACAGGACAAAATACTGTGATTCATAGGGTTTCCAGGCTACCGTCCATTGTGCTCGTGGATCGAAAATCTTTATCCACTTCAAGATCACTATAATCTTAGGATATGGGCTGAGCAGGGACATTCTCCACAAGGTACACTACTTCTAGAGGAGGAAGCCCAAGTGGCTTCAATGCACTTTGAAGGAAGCACATGTGGTCTGCTGGGGAATCCCTGATAAGAAGTGAGGGAGAGTAAACCACCCAAGAGGCCTTGTAGCCAAGCATCGTGATGGTGAGGAGTATTTGGGAGTATGAGCCTTCCACTTTGGAGGAGGCTTCTCAGAGACAGTTTGGGAGAAATTCCACGTGATGGAAGTTTACAATTCCACTGTCATGAAGAATGATGTCCTGGGAAGTTGTTTCTAGACTTGAGGGAAGTCAAGCAGACTTTTTAGGTGGCCATATAAACCAAATCATGCTGTAGATGGAAACATTGAGAAGTACAAAGATCATTTTTTGGCTCGAAGGTTTTCATAGGGTTGACTGCTCTAATTGGAGGAGACCTTTGCGTCGGTTGCTATATATACTTTGATCAGGTCGGTGATTTCCATTGGAGTACAACCAAATATGCATTGGAAGGTCCACCAGATGGATGTGAAGACCACATTTATGAATGAGCTTATACAGGAGGAGGTATATATTAAGCAACCATTGGGATTTGAGGTTCATGGGAGAGAGTCTCGTGTGTGTAGAATGAAGAAGGCATTGCATGGGCTGAAACAAGATCCTAGAGCTTGGTATTCAAGGATAGTTGCTTATTTGTAGCAGTTTGGTCTTGAGAAGAGTGAGGCGGATCCCAGCCTATACTAAAATGTGGTTGGAGAAGATCCTCTCATTCTTCTGCTATATGTGGATGATATTTTCATTATAGGAGAAGATAGACTCATCAATAGCTGGAAGGAGAGCCTTGCTTCAAAGTTTGAGATGACTAATATCAGACTGATGCATTACTTTTTGGGATTGGAGGTTTGGCAGGAGCCTGGACAAATCTTCCTGGGATAGGAGAAGTATGTGTGTGACATTCTAAGTAGATTTCAGATGGAGGATTGTAGGCCCGTGACCACTCCCATGATTACCAACTAGAAGAAGCGTCATGCTTTTGGGTCACAGTTGGTGGATTCCACTTTGTATCGTCAGTTGATTGGGTCATTGATGTATTTGGTCAACACCAGGCTTGATATTTTTTTTGTTGTCAACACTCTCAGTCAGTTCATGGTGGAGACTAGAAGAATGCACTGGGTGGAAACAAAACATGTGCTCCAGTATCTTTGTGGTACAATAGATTATAGTCTAGACTATCATAGAGGATATGGAGTTCGTTTGGTTGGCTATATAGACTCATATTGGGAAGGATGTGTCAGTGACAGGAATATTACTTCAGGGTGTTGTTTCAGATTGGTCTCAGCAGTTGTCTCTTGGTTCAGTTCGAAGCAAAAGTCAATGGATTTGAGTTTTGTGGAGGCTGAGTATATGGTGGCCATTCATTCCAGTTTTGAGGCCCTTTGGCTTCACAATTTGTTGGTGGGATTGTTCGGTGTGCAGTTGAGGCCTACCGTGATTTAATATGATAATTAGAGCTGCATCAAACTCTCGGAGAATCCATATTTTCATGACAGGTCTAAGCATATCAAGATTCGTTATCAATTCATCTGTGACTATGTTCAAATTGGATCTGCGGAGCTACAATACATATCTACAGAGTAGAAGGTTGCATACATTCTCACCAAAGCATTGGGTAGAGACAAGTTTGTATTTTTTAGGGACAAGCTTGGAGTGGTGAGTAACACTTTCCTCGGTAAGAGGGAGTGTTAAAATTTTAATTTAAAAGTACCTAGGCAAGTGTTTCTCATCACCTAGGTGCCTAAGGGGTGAGAAAGTTCCTAATGTGGAGCCTAGTCATTTAATTTGTGAGATGAAAATTAAAAGGTGAATTTATGACTTTAGTGAGGGGGTGAGTGAAGAGACACTCAACCTCATCCACTCATCTATTCAAATCTCAACCATTGGATTAAGAAACTCGTTACCTACCTCATGAGTTCGATTAGGGTTAGAGGGCACACCCATTTTTGGGTTGTTCATTCATAATTTGGAGAGAAAGAGAGAAGGAGAGAGGTCGATCTTAAGAAGAGGAAGCATTTGCAGAGCTAGGCATGCATCCCGAGGAAACTAGTAGGCATGGTTTTCAAGGGAGCAGACAACAAGGAAACACAATCCCTACAATACAGATTTGTGGGTCCATACAACATCTAATGTGCACAGATTTCGAGGAGAAAAACAACATGAATTTCTGAGAGTATTGGCATGCATTCCAAGGCTGACGTACATCTTTTCCATGAACAAAAATTGAGGAGAGTGCTAGGCACATTTTTCTAGGTGAGAAAAATCCATACAGTCCATATGGACGTGCACAGAATTCGAGGGATGTAATGTCATAAATTTTGGGCATGATTTTCAAGGTTTCTGGCACCGTTTTCAAAGCATTTCACTTCTGGGGATTTTCGTACAGTTGCAGCAAAATTTTGGCATGCATATCGAGGAAAATCCATACAGTATTCATTGTTGGGATAGTCGTATTGTTGTACGGATTTATGGTTCATAAATCGAGGAGCAATCTCCAGGACTGCACAGATAAGTTTGTGTAATTTCTGAAGATGAATATGCTGTAAAATAATTTCTCAAAAGCCCATAAATAATAAAAGCCCTCTCTCACTGGTTTTCCCCTTGTGGGTTTTTTCAGGGTCGTTGTTAGACCAAAACTCTATGTGTCAAGATTTTTCTGAGTTTATCTGCTGCTGATATTTTATTTCTGCATTATAAACGATGTTCAAAATCCTCATGTTTCGGTTCTAAAAATTATTTTTTCTGCTGAATTTTATTTGTTGTTATAAAACTGGGCTTGGGCATTAAACATTCGCTGAAAAATCAGCGAGATTGAAACTGGGTTGGGGTCTAAAATTTCACAAGAATATTATCCCCTATGGAAACAACATAGATACTAATTATATCTTCCCAAATATACAATATCAAGGCCATCCTCTCCAGTCTACATTACTAGAAACAAATTTTCTCACCTCATACAACAATTCTTGAGTTGTGTCACCGTGTTGTTTATTAGTAAAATAGAAGATTTAAAAAAATAATAACAAAATATATAAGATTTAGATTAGAAATGATAGATTATAATAGCAATAGGAAATTGTAGAAGAATGAGAATACCACAAATAATGATACTTTTACTGATGAAAGAAATGCTCACATGCCTCTTTAGTGGGAAAACCTCCATATGTGTAGAGCTCCATTTACAATATTCTTCAAAACAAATCACATTACATTTCTTATACTTCATTGTATAGTTTTCTATCTAACCACCTAGGAACATTCTAGTAGGTGGAACCTTCTAGTAATCCTTCTTACAATTATATCTCTTACACTATATCCACTACATGTTCCTTATTCAATATATATGTCCCTAATACATAGAAACATATATATGTACTTAATGGGGTTAGATTATAAACCTAACATGAATCCCCCCCACCTCAACTTTGGATATGAGGGAATTTTTGAATTATATCTATTGGCTCCCATGTGGCTTCCTCGAGCTATGCATCCTTCCACTATATCAGTACATCTCGTATAGTGCACTATCATAGAAGCCTCTCTCTTTTGTATAGCACTTCCTTTGGATACAACCAAATGGAACCTTATTCATCGATTTTTGGGAGGAAAGTTTGAATACGAGAATAATAGTTAACCACTTTATCTAAGGAAGAGACACAAAAAAATTGATGAATTTTAGAGTCACTAGGAAACCCCAATTTCTAAACCACTTAAACAATATACTTCAGAATTTTATAGTGTTGATAAAACTTAGGAGACATATTATAATGGTGGTTGTGTTTAAGTGATATCTTCTCAAAATGATAATGAAGGAATGCCTCATCTCAAAATGGAATCCATAATGATGTTGATCAACCTACTACTTCATCCAGTTTTGAGCCATGACAAGATTATCCTTGAGAATATGGAGAGTGTTGAATTGATATATGAGGCTTCTATTGACTTATTTCATCTTAGATACTCTAGGTAATTAGGATAGTACTGATGGGGGATTATGTCCATAGAAAACCCTAAAGGGATTCATTCGAATGGAACCATCACAAGTTGTATAATACCACCATTCATCTAGAGGAATCCAGTCAACCAATTGGGATTGTCTCTCTAATGTAAAGAATCACAAATATGTTTCTAAGAACGTATTGATGTGTGGCTGCAAGCTAATGGTGGTGTTTCACAACGTGTTAGTGGCAATGCAAACATGGAAAAAGAACAAACTATTAACTTGGAGAGATTATTCAAGTTACTTTTATAATAAATTTGAATATGGTGTAAAAAGATGAAATGTAGCAAATTGTATTAGATTTGAGAATATACAATTTTTATTTATAGAATTTGTGTATAATTATGTTAAATTTTATTTTTTTATTTTGAAGAAAAATATAATGCATGTGTTTCTGTTAGTGCAAGTGTTGAGTACCTTACTGATGAAATTCATTAAAAAAATCAAAATTGTAGAGAACACAATGTTCTATTGTGAGGCTTATTTTTTCAGAATTTATAATATTCATTTTATATATTCTTTTGAATTATGAAACTCATTATATCCTTGAAATTACAAGGCCTTGCATTAGTATGGTGTACAAGGGTTTTAACATTATAAAACATTTTTTATTTTATTTTTAAATTGTAGATCACAATCTATTCTAGTGTGACATATAATGTATTTTAAAAATGGTTAAGCTCATAAAACGTTATAGAAAAAATAAAAGAGGCATTTTTTTAGGATTCACTAGAAAAAATTGGATGAATTTAGAGTCACTACGAAACCCCAATTTCTAAGCCACTTACTCAGTATGCTTCAAAACATTATAGGGTTGATAAAACTTCAGAGAAATCTTATAATGGTCATTATGTGTAAGCGAGATCTTTTGATAACAATAATGAAGGAATTCTTTGAATCTCCTTTGTCAAAATGGCATTCAGATTGTTGTTGATTAACCCACTGCTTCATCCAATTTATAACCATGAACATATTATCCTTGAGAGGATGGAGAGTGTTGGCTTCTTCTATGAGGCTTCTATTGACGTCTTTCATCGTAGAGACTCATGGTAATTAGGGTAGTACTGATGGGGGATTATGGGCATAGAAAACTCTAAAGGGATCATTCGAGTGGAACCATGATAGGTTGTATTATACCACCATTCATATATAGGGATCCATTCGACCCATTGGGACTGTCTCTTTAAAGTAAAAAAAACATAAATATGCTTCCATATTGATGTGTGGGTGTAAGCTAATGATGGTGTCTCACGACGTGTTAATGGCAATGCAAACATGGAAAAACAACAACCTATTAACTTGGAGGGATTATTCAAGTTACTTTTACAATGAATTTGAATATGGTGTAAAAAGATTAAATGTAGTAAATTGTATTATATTTGAAAATATTTAATTTTTATTTATAGAATTTGTGTATAATTATCTGAAATTAGATTTTTTTAATAGTGGTATGTTATTTTTCAAGAAAAAAAAAATGCATGTGTTTGTGTCAGTGTAAGTGTTGAGTAGCTTACTTATGAAATTCATTAAAAATATCAAAATTGTAGAAAACACATTTTTCTAGTGTGAGGTCTTTTTTCATAATTTATAATATCAATTTAATATATTTTTTTAAATTAGAAAGTCATTACATCCTTAAAATTACAAGGCCTTGCATTAGTGCATGGTACAAGGGTATTAATATTATCAAACAATTTTATTTTTTATTTTTATATTGTATATCTCAATCTATTCTAGTGTGACATATAACTTATTTTTAAAATGGTTCATAAAAATTTATAGCAAAAATAAAAGAGGAGTTTTTTAGGATTCACCAGGAAAAATTGGATAAATTTAGAGTCACTAAGAAACCCCAATTTCTAAGCCACTTACTCTGAGAACATTATATGGTTGATAAAACTTAGGAGAAATCTTATAATGGTGGTTGTTTTTAAGTGATATGTTGTTATAAGGATAATGATTGAATGCCTCATTGCATTTATCAAAATGATGTTAATCAACCCACTACTTCATCTAGTTTTGAGCCATGACCAGATTATCCTTGAGAGTATGGAGAGTGTTGGATTCATCTATGAGGCTTCTATTGATGTCTTGCATATTAGAGACTCCTGGTAATTAGGATAGTACTGATGGGGGCTTATGGTCATAGAAAACCCTAAAGGGATTCATTCGAGTGGAACCATCACAAGTTTTATCATACCACCATTCATCTAGAGGGATCGAGTCGACCCATTGGGATTGTCTCTCTAAAGTAAAGAATCACAAATATGCTTCCAATCACTTATTGATGTGTGGGTGCAAGCTAATGATGGTGTCTCACGATGTGTTAGTGCTAATGAAAACATGGAAAAACAACAACCTATTAACTTGAAGGGATTATCCAAGTTACTTTAACAATGTATTTGAATATGGTGTAAAAAGGTGAAATGTAGTAAATTGTATTAGATTTGAGAATACATAATTTTATTTATATAATTTGTGTATATTTATGTGAAATTGAGTTTTTGAATAGTGGTATGTTATTTTTGAAGAAAAATATAATGCATGTGTTTCTCTTAGTGCAAGTGTTGAGTACCTTACTCATGAAATCCATTAAGAAAATCAAAATTGTAGAGAATTCATTGTTTTATTGTGAGGTGGTTTTTCATTACTCATAATACTAATTATATATATAATGAAAGTCATTATATCCTTGAAATTACAAGGCCTTGCATTAGTTCAGGGTACAAGGGTCTTAACATTATCAAACATTTTTTAGATTATAGATCTCAATCTATTCTAGTGTGACATATAACTTATTTTAAAAATGATTAAGCTCATAAAAAGTTATGGAAAAAATAATAACCATAGTTACCAACTTAATGAGAACTCTACATAGTTCTCATTTTATGGAGGGTCACATTTTTTACCCTGTTTTTAAAAATGGTGCTACCGGGTGCACCCCCCCTTTCTTTTTAGGTGGTTTTTCTATATTTTAATTTTTCGATCAACAATGTTTCCACATTATTTTTTAAATGATTATTTTTCATCTATTTTCAATTTTTAAATTTTTTTTTCAACCATGTTTTAGTCATTTTTTCATGCTCTTTCAATCTTAAAAATATTTTTTACCATTTACTTTTTTGAAATTAAGATTTTTCATATAATTGTGTCTCCTTAATTAATTTATTGTTCCATACTTTTAAAATATAGTGGAAAACATCATTTTTAACACGTTGTTTACCTTTACTTCAATACATAGAAAATAATTGTAGTTAAATAAAACTATTTTTGAATATTTAGAAAAAATATATACATTTTACAACCATGTATAATAAAAAACCTATACATTTTGGTACCTATTCATTTAAAATAACATGTCAAATAAAACATTTTTATGGACATAATTGAAAAATAAAAAGTGAAAATTTTATAGAAACAATTAATATTTTTTCCATATTTTTATACATTTGAAGTAAAAAAATTACAACATTTAATATAATTCTCCCTAGTATAGTCATTCACATACCAATAAAAGGAAAAAGAAAAAAAGAAAAACAATTCATCATAAAACAACAATAGATACATATTCATTCTTATTTTAAGATCCGGAAGTCAAAACATTACAGTTATAGCTCACAAAAAATTTGCAAAATTGAGCATCATCTTCAAGGGCATCTTAAAACTAGTCAACAATATCATATATCCCAAATTCATCTTTCTCAATAGACACAATATCATCTTCTTCGACATCATTTTTTGCTTCCATTCTGTCATTTTTCTCTTCGATTGGGTCTTTGATATCTGAAAGTTCTCCAAAGTAATCATTTCCAATCAATCCTCCTAATGGTACTTGAGGTTCCTTTGAAATTTTCCCCACCTTTGATTCACTAAAATATCCTTTCATCAAGCCAACTTCTTGCATTTCATCTGGAAGAGATGGAATATCATTAATTCTTTGTTGAATAAAACTGCATTGTATTTTGTTAGGGACCTAACCTCTCTAACCCCTCATGTAGGTGGATACATATATTTTCCATGTAATAAAGGCCAATATTAATAAGTCCCAATAATAAGGAAAAATATGTCAAATGGAAGAAGACCTAATAGAATCTTGCACTTCTAGAAGATATTCCTCTAGAATGTTCTTTTTCGTAGATAGATTTAGTATAAATAAGAGTTGAGGGCATGATATGTTTTTGTCTTGAGAATTATTGTAATATATTAGTTCTTTGTTGGAGGTTTCCCCCTCGAAGAGGAAAGTGAACATTATTTTCTATCAATAAAGGTATTATTCTAGTGTTTTTTATTAATCTTTTATGTTGTTATGTTTTTATTCTTTGCAATATTTCTGTTTTCAGATATTATAATAGATCTGGTACCTTACAAGCAGTATCAGAGCACTTTCCTTGGCAGAAATTTGTGGGTTAAATTTGTTTCAGGGTAGAGACATATTTAAGTGTCTTAAAGCTACAAAGATCTGTCATTTAGTGCATAAATCCGTAGTCGGGGAAGCAGAGACATAGGAACTACAAGTGGTATTTAAGCACACATTATTGGCCACCCTTGTAAACCATGTTGGTACCCCTTCGAGTGGTAGCACACTAGAATTCACATGTATATGAATCAACATAGATATGATAAATCCCTCTGTAGATAAACCAATCGGCCGCCTGTTGGGTCTCCCAAATTTGTAAGCCACTTACACAATATGCTTGAGAACTTTATAGGGTTGATAAAACTTAGGATCAAGCTTATAATGGTGGTTTTGTTTAAGTAAGATCTTCTCACAAGGATAATGAAGGAATGCCTCATCTCATTTCTAAAAATGGAATCCATAATAATGTTGATCAGCATATTACTTCATCCAGTTTTGATCCATGACGAGATTATCCTTGAGAGTATGGAGTGTGTTGAATTCATCTATGAGGCTTCTATTGACTTATTGCATATTAGAGACTCCTGGTAATTAGGATAGTATTTATGGGGGCTTATGGCCATACAAAACCCTAAAGGGATTCATTCGAATGGAACCTTCACAAGTTGTATAATACCACCATTCATCTAGAGGGATCAAATCAACCAATTGGGATTGTCTCTCTAAACTAAAGAATCACAAATATGTTTCCAAGCACTTATTGATGTGTGGCTGCAAGTTAATGGTGGTGTTTCACGATCTGTTAGTGGCAATGTAAGCATACAAAAACAACAACCTATTAACTTGGAGAGATTATTCAAGTTACTTTTACAATGAATTTGAATATGGTGTAAAAAGATGAAATGTAGTAAATTGTATTACATTTTATAATATAAATTTTTTATTTATAGAATTTGTGTATAATTATGTGAAATTTGAGTTTTTTTATAGTGTTATTTTATTTTTGAAGAAAAATATAATGCATGTGTTTCTATTAGTGCAAGTGTTGAGCACCTTACTGATGAAATTCATTAAAATGTTTGTTGTGTGTAAGTGAGATATTTTGATAATGAAGAGGAAGGAATCCCTTGATTCTCCTTTGTCAAAATGGAATTCAGATTGATGTTGATTAACCCACTACTTCATCCAATTTATAGCCATGAACATATTATCCTTGAGAGGATGGAGAGTGTTGTCTTCATCTATCAGGATTCTATTCACATCTTTCATCATAGAGACTCATGGTAATTAGGATAGTATTGATGGGGGATTATGGCCATAGAAAACATTAAAGGGATTCGTTCGAGTGGAACCATCACAGGTTGTATTATACCACCATTCATATAGAGGGATCCAGTTGACCCATTGGGATTGTCTCTCTAAAGTAAAAAAAACATAAATATGATTCCAAGTACTTATTGATGTGTGAGTGTAACATAATGATGGTGTCTCGGGACATGTTAGTGGAAATGCAACCATGGAAAAACAACAACCTATTAACTTGAAGGGATTATTCAATTTACTTTAACATTGAATTTGAATATGGTGTAAAAATGTGAAATGTAGTAAATTGTATTAGATTTGAGAATATATAATTTCATTTATATAATTTGTGTATAATTATGTGAAATTTGAGTTTTTGAATAGTAGTATGTTATTTTTGAAGAACAATATAATGCATGTGTTTCTGTTGGTGCAAGTGTTGAGTACCTTACTCATGAAATTCATTAAAAAATCAAAATTGTAGAAAACACATTGTTCTAGTGTGAGGTATTTTTTCATAATTTATAATATCAATTTTTTTATTTTTTTTTAAATCATGAAATTCATTACATCCTTGAAATTAGAAGGCCTTTCATTAGTGCAAGGTAGAAGGGTATTAACATTATCAAACAATTTTTATTTTTTATATATATTGTAGATCTCAATCTATTCTAGTGTGACATATAACTTATTTTAAAAATGGTCAAGCTCATAAAAAGTTATAGCAAAAATAAAAAAAGGAGTTTTTTTAGGATTCACCAAGAAACATTGGATAAATTTAGAGTCACTAAGAAACCCCAATTTTTAAGCCACTTACTCAATATGATCGAGAACATTATAGGGTTGATGAAACTTAGGATAAATCTTATAATGGTGGTTGTGTTTAAGTGATATGTTTTTATAAGGATAATCAATGAATGCCTCATTTCGTTTATCAAAATGACATTCAAAATAATGTTAATCAACCCACTACTTCATCTAGTTTTGAGCCATGACCAGATTATCCTTGAGAGTATGGAGAGTGTTGGATTCATCTATGAGGCTTTTATTGACGTCTTGCATCTTAGAGAATCCTGGTAATTAGGATAGTACTGATGGGGGCTTATGGCCATAGAAAACCATAAAGGGATTCGTTCAAGTGGAACCATCACAAGTTGTATTATACCACCATTCATCTAGAGGGATCGAGTCGACCCATTGGGATTGTCTCTCTAAAGTAAAGAATCAAAAATATGCTTCCAATCACTTATTGATGTGTGGGTGCAAGCTAATGATGGTGTC